>CM076575.1:631923164-632025055 GCA_034641835.2 Pinus albicaulis
CCTCCCCAAGGCTTGGCCTTAGTAAAATATCCTGAAGGCTTTGATGTTGATATGGCCTATCAACTAAGGGAGAGAGATTACCTAACTCTAGAAGATATGCAAAAGGGGGTTGTAAGTGTAGAGGCCAATTTGATTGAGAAAAGGGCTAGGGTGAGATCAGAAAAAAGGGTGACTTATAGAGATGACACAAAACCTGCACCCTCCTCTTCCGAAACCAAACTTGACTCCATAGTTAGGACAATGGAGAGGATGATGGAAAAATTCAGTTTGAAAGAGAGAACACCTCCTAGGGAAAATCAAGCCAATCTTCAAAACATAAATAGAAACCAGAATTTTAAAAGAGACCCTCCTCAAATCAGACAAAGGGAGAGTGACCAACAAATCAGACCCCCTTTCCAAGAAAACTATGTAGATGAAGAAGAAAGAGAGCCTGAGCAGTTGGAAGAAGGCCATGTAAATTTCATAGGTTCGGATGATGAGGATAACACATTCCTTACTGAAGAAGAACAAAGGATGTTTTCTTCAAAACAAAATGAGAAATCATATGAAGATTCTGAAGACTATAGATTAGGATTTGAGAATTCCATAATGGAAGTCCATAGGCAGTATAACCTTAGGAGCAAGAAGAGTCAAGATGTTCCTAAAACATATCAGCCAAACACTGCTGTTAGAAAAACCTTTGAGCCTATCCCTAAAAAGACAGCAGAAAACACAAAGACTATGGCTAAGAAGACTGAACTAAACAAGCAAAAGACTAGCCAGCCTAGTAATGATTCAAGATGCCCTAGAACTTCAAACAGTGGCCCTGAAAAAACCTTAGTATCCAAACCATCAAATCAAAATCAGAAAATTAAAAATGTAGAAAATTCCATGGCTAATAAAACTGATGTAAATGCAATAAAGACACCTGCACCTTTCAGTTTTGAGGGGGAGATTGCCAAAATCAAGATCACTATACCCCTCACTGAATTGGTAACCCAAGAGGTATATAGATCCCAGATTTTCAAAGTGTTAAACATAGGCAAGGATACTGATACCTTAAACTTAACTGATAATAAACCAAAACTGTTGTTTGGTCTTGAAGTAGAGGGAAGAGATCAAGAAGGAGTAGTCCCTCCTTTCTATGTAAGTCTGAACATACATGATAAAATTCTACATAATGCTATGCTAGACTCTGGTGCCTCACACAATATCATGCCGAAGGTTGTGATGGAGAGATTGGGTCTAGAAATCACAAAGCCCTACAAAGACTTGTATTCCTTTGATTCCAGTAGAGTTAAGTGTTTGGGCCTAATCAAGGATCTGTGTGTCAATCTGGCACAAATTCCCACTAAGAGTCTAGTCATGGATATATTTGTGGTTGACATCCCCCCAAAGTATGGCATGCTTTTATCTAGATCATGGGGGGCCAAACTCCAGGGCAGCCTTCAAATGGACATGACCTATGCCACCATCCCAGTCTTCAATCAAACAAGAAGATTGTATCGGGAATCCCACATGAAATACATGGTGAGTCACATAGATAGGCCAAATAACACACCAGTTTATTCCATTCACTCAGACCTCGACTCCTTCATCCTGTACAATGAAAATGACATAAGTGAACAAGTGAATGACAATGAGAGAGAACTAAGTCCCCCAGAACAATCAAACCAGCTCTCTAATCAGGAAAATGACTCCCATAACTCTAGTAGCCCCGAAGTACAGAACATTGGCAAAACTGAAATTGACATCCTTTGGCATATGAGCTTTGATGGTTCATATGGTAAGGCCGAATCAGGGGCTGGTGTTTGGATCCACAACACAAATGAAGGCCATTCCTATAGGTTATATTTTCAATGCACCAATAATTTTGTAGAGTATGAGGCTCTGCTTATTGGTCTATACTTACTTAAAAATCCAAAAGCCAAGAAAATCTTGATCCAAGGAGATTCTGAACTAATCATCAATCAAATTAAGGGAGAATATTCAGCCAAGAACCCTAGGTTAAGGGAATATAGAAATGCTACCCTAGACCTTCTCAAAACCTTTGAGAAATATGAGCTTACTTTCATCCCTAGGGCCCAAAACTTCCTTGCCAATGAGCTTGCCTTTCCTGCCAGCAATTGCTCTTTACCTTATGAAAATAATCAATGCCTCATCAAAATAAAGAACCGGCCTACTGTACTAGACAACTTGAACCATTGGCAATTTTTTGACAATGATGACCAAATAGATGATTTTCTGCAATCCAGAAATGACTTTGCAAGCACAAAACAGAGTTTGAGATTTGAAAGAAATAATTCTGCTAAAAAAGAAACTCCGAAAACAGAGCTGCCCTTTGATGATGATATAAACCACCTTCAAAACCCTTGTGTTGCAGAAGTATTTGATAAATCAGATCAAAGAGAACTTGAAATTCTACAGTACAAAGATGACACCTTGCCAAGAGGCCTTACACCACTAGAAGAGTTGTTTGATTTTAATGATGTAGCTAAAAAACCCAAGATGGAATCCACTGAAAAAAATATAGAAGAATGTAACATTGGAGGGATGAAAGAGCCCAAAATAATCAAGTTGTCCAAAACTCTCCCACCTCACACAAAACAAAAATACATTGAGCTTTTTAGAGAATTTAAAGATGTGTTTGCTTGGGGGTATGAAGACTTGAAATCCTATGACACCAAAATCATCCAACATAAAATTCCTCTCAAAGAAAATCAGAAACCATTTAAACAAAAGTTGAGAAGAATAAACCCCCTCTTGTTACCCTCAGTTGAGAAAGAAATCAAAAATATGTATGATGTCGGGATCATAGTCCATGTCCGATATTCAGAATGGGTGTCCAACCTTGTGTCAGTTAGGAAGAAGATCGGGGAAATTAGGCTTTGTATTGACTTCAGAAATTTGAACAAAGCCTCCTTGAAAGACAATTACCCCTTGCCTAAAATGGATCACATACTCCAAAAAGTAGTTGGTTCACAAAGAATCTCATTACTAGATTGCTTCTCAGGTTATAACCAAGTTCTAGTCTTTCCAAGTGACCAACTTAAAACTACTTTCACTACACCTTGGGGTATGCTCATGTATATTAAAATTCCATTTGGTTTAATGAATGCAGGGGCTACTTTCCAAAGGGAAATGGACATAGATTTTTCAGAAGACATAGGTTACTTCATAGTCATATACCTTGATGACATCACTGTCTACTCTAAGACTGATGAGGAGCACTTAGTCCACTTGAGAAAAGTCTTTGAAAAATGTAGAAAGTATGGCTTGTCCCTAAATCCTAAGAAAAAATTCTTTGGCCTTCAGGAAGGAAAACTCTTAGGTCACATCATCTCTCAGGAAGGAATCAAGATAGATCCCAAAAGAATAGAAGGCATCTTACAAATCATCCATCCTAGGAACATCAAAGAGCTGCAATCTTTCATTGGAAAGATTAACTTCCTAAGAAGATTCATCCCTAACCTTGCTGAGCTCCTAAGAAATATCACGAATATGTTTAAAAAGGAAGTAGGAGTGAAGTGGAATATGGAAGCGAAACAATATTTTGAGCTGGTAAAACAAGCACTCACACAAACACCAGTCTTAATCAGCCCTGACTTCACCAAGGACTTCTACATTTTATCCTTTGCCTCTGAACATACTATGGCAGCAGTATTGTTGCAAAAGAATATCATTGGACAAGAGCATCCCATAGCTTCCTTTAGCAAAGCCTTAAGGGATGCCCCTCTAAAGTATAACGTTATGGAGAAACAAGCCTTTGCCTTAATCAAAGCTTTGAAGGATATTAGAGTTTATATTACATTCACATATCATAGCCTTTGTCCCAAACACGGTTGTCAAAGATATACTTAATCAAGACCCTGATGGCAAAAGAGGCAAGTGGATTGCTACCATTTTAGAATATGACTTAGATATCAGGCCCACCAAACTCATCAAAGGGCAAGGATTAGAAAAACTCATGGCTGAGTCAAACTTCCAAGCTTTAGATATGAACATGGTTGACATTTTGGAAGAGATAGAAGAATGCACAACACCATTCATTGAAGAAACATTCATGAACTCTCCTTGGTATGCTGACATCATATATGTGTTGCTTTATCTGAATGCTCCTTATTTGTCAAAAAAAAAGCTAGATTTTCCAAACAGAAGGCTTTAAATTATTGTATATTAGATGGAGTTTTGTATTGGAAAAATATTGTGGGGATTTTACTTAAATGTTTACTTGAGGTTGATGCAGGAGAAATCATGCATGAGCTACATGAGGGAGAATGTGGGGGGCATCTTAACTAGAAGACCACAACAAACAAGATCCTCAGGTCTGGATACTATTGGCCCACCCTCTTCCCAAACACCCATAAGTTAGTCATGTTCTACCACAAGTGCCAAATCTTTGATGGCAGGAGAAAACTCTTACCACTACCTTTGCAGC
Source organism: Pinus albicaulis (assembly GCA_034641835.2). Taxonomy (NCBI): domain Eukaryota; kingdom Viridiplantae; phylum Streptophyta; class Pinopsida; order Pinales; family Pinaceae; genus Pinus; species Pinus albicaulis. The sequence continues at coordinate 631,927,582 of CM076575.1, forward strand.
CTATCAGTGTTGAGGCTCCCTTTCAATAATGGGGTTTGGACTTCATTGGGGAAATTCACCCATCTTCTTCAGCCCAATATAAGTGGATCCTCACTGCCACTGATTATTTTACCAAGTGGATAAAAGCCATACCTTCTAGAAATGCTACTGACTCTGTCATTATCAAGTTCCTTGAAACTAACATACTATCCAGATTTTGTTGTCCTAGAAAAATTATCATAGATAATGCTGCTGCTTTCAAGTCTAAAAAAATGGTTGACTTCTACTATAAATATCATATCACATTGGGTCATTCTACTTCCTACTATCCCCAAGGGAATGGATTAGCTGAATCCTCCAACAAAAGCCTTGTCAATATTATCAAAAAATTGTTGGAGCAGAATCAGAAATCATGGCATAGTAAGCTTATTCATGCATTATGGGCCGATAGATTAACTACCAAGAAATCTATAAATATGTTTCCCTATCAGCTGGTTTATGGCATGGATGCAGTTTTCCCAACATCATTAGGAGTTCCAGTCATGAAACTCCTTCAAGAAGTGCAAACTGAAGAGAATAATACGCAGAGAAGAATCAACCAGACTATTCATTTATAGCAGTCCAGAGAGGAAGTATATAAGAGAACACAAACAGTCCAAGAAATCATCAAGAAGTTATTTGACAAGAGGACTAAAGAAAATGATTTCCAAGTTGGAAATGTAGTGCTAAAGTGGGATTCTAGAAGGGAAGAAAAGGGAAAACATGGCAAATTTGAGAATCTGTGGAAAGGGCCCTACATCATTCATTCTATCAGAGTTCATAATGCATTTTTTCTGCAAGAATTGAATGGAGAAGATTTAGTTGGAGGTCCTGTCAATGGCAGGATGCTCAAGCACTATTTTTGCCAAGAGTCCTAGTTTTAAAGTTTTTGTTTTTCATTGTACATAACATAGTTTACAAAAGGAGATCATAGAAAACACAAAAACAATAGAAAAAGGAAAAAGAGGGCAGATTCAAAAACAAGGTACAAGCCCCATACCCAAAACGTAGTGGTACTGAAAGTGAGCAAGTCTAAATGCCACTACTGATCCAAAATGATATCTTATTCAGTCATCTAGCCTAATCATGGCTGAACATGCTTTAAATTTATATTGATAAGTTAGTAGAAGCTTTGATTGATAAAACATTGTTTCAGACTTAACTTATTCAAAGAAAGATAGATTAGGAGATTGAAAAGATACTAGTTCCACATGCTTAAAACAGAACCAAAGAGATATATAAGGATGCATCACAAAAAACAAATCATGGCCTTATCTTTTTTATTTACTTTTATGCAGAATAATGTTGTGTGCAAGCTCAAATGCCACTACTTGTAAATTATTCAATCATATAGCCTAAACATGATTGAGTAAATCTAAATTTCATGTTGATAAGTCAGTGAAGAAGATTTTCCAAACTGTATAATCTTGGCTTATCAGTAGAATAGATTAGGATAGAAAAGAATGGTTCAAACAAACTCAAAATTTGAACCAAGAAAGGGAAAAAGATAGCTCTAAATAGATCAAAACTTGAGCCAAGAAGAAGAAGGATGTTTATAATTTTTAGATCTTAAGCCTTCACAAATTTTGTTTTATTTTTCTGCAAATAAATTCTATGTGCAGCTTCTACATAAAGCCATAGACACCATAGAAAATCAGACCGTTTAATCCTGATTTGACTATGTTTTAAATTTCTGTTTTAGAATATAGAGAATGCAGATTTGTCAAACAGCTTAATCTTGACAGATAGTAGCTTAGGTAGAGAATGGTTGAGTTCAAATTTTTAATCTAAACTCATGGAGGTTATAAGGGTAGCAATAGATCGGTTCTTCTTGTTTTTGAAAAGAATAAAATGTTGATGTAAAAGAGTTTGCAAGTCCAAGTGCACCCACTGAAGAAAAAATGCTAGGACAAGTAGGATTGGGTAGCTAGTGATGCTGCTTTGAAAAATTTCATATGCTACAGATTGCTGAAATGTTCTCAAATCCAAAGATAGCCAACAAAAGAAAAAAAATAATGCTTCCCAATGGGTCAAGGTACTGGTCTTCTTTCCAGAGATTTGTTCTCTGAGGTTCTTGACACCTCCAAGGAGTTGCCTTCCCCAAGTGGAGCCACTGTTAGCCATCTATATATTTTGTTATATCTCATGATGGCTAAAAAGGTTCTTAAGCTTTCAAGAAATGAATTTTTATGAAAAAAAAATTTGAGTTCTTGAAAGCCCACTGTGTTTTTTATCCTAAGTCTACCAATCCACTGAAAATATTCAATCAAAGCCTCTAAGTTGCCCTGCTGATACCAAAAGAGACTATTTCCGAAGCCTGTTTCATTCATTTCTCCCACTCATTCTCACTTATCCAAATCAATAATTTTTCCTCTGAAAAATCCCTTTAAACCCTTTCATTTACCCCTTTAAACCATTAAAACCCCTTTATAATGGCTTAAACCTCCTTTTTACACTTATCGAAATCCTTGACAAAGCTCAAAAAACCTTCATTTTGGCCTTAAAACACTCATTTTAGCATAAGGCTTTAAGCGCCTTTCAGCTTAGCCTTAGCCCCCTTTTTTCGTCATTAGACCACGCTCTGTAACCAAGCGCATCGGCCCATCAGCATTTCGGCTCATTGGCCCATCGGCATTTCGGCTTTTCGTCGGTCTCCGCGACCTTTTTTCTTTTAAAAATGTTCAATGCTGATGTAAAATTCCAATTCAATTTGGACCGTTCATTCTCCCCAGATCAGACAGTCTGCGCATCATTCCATCGCATTGGCACATCGTCCTTTCCTCGTTCCCACTCCTTTTTCCACCAATGAAATTCCCCGCCGATAAAATCCCGACCGTCGATCTTCCTCAGATCGGATGGTCCGCGTCGCATCGCACTTCGCCATTGCGCATCACATCGACCATCACGCATCGCATCGGACCTCGCCTTTCCCCTCTCCGCCGATGATCACCCCCGCGATGAAATCCTGACCGTTGATCCATCAGATCCAACAGCCATCGCTCCTTCGCTTCTCTGCCTCCCTCCGCCCCATTCATTCTTTTTGCGCATCTGCGATATAATCTGGACTGTTGATCTTTTAGATCCAACGGCCAGTGCACTCTTGCATTTTTTCATTTCACTCCGCGACGTCCCCTTCTACCCACCTTTCTCCGATAAAATCGTGACTGTCGATCCTCCAGATTCAACGGCCATCGCATAATCCGCCCTCTCGACCATTCTTTCTCTCCCACTCATTCCTTGGAGCAATCATGGCCGTAGATCATTCCGATCTGACGGATCTCACCCAGTCCCCCTCTTCTTTTTCCTTTCCTTCCCCGCTCCGTTGTTTTTATCAAGTCATCCTCACCTTAGATTTAGAGCCTCAAGCTCTGATCCGACGGTTGTTATGCTCCTGACCCATCAACCATTCCCCCCTTTCAAACTACTCCACAGGGAAATCTCCATCATGGGTTTTCGAGATCCAACGGCCATCATCTGTTCTCCCTGTTCTCCCCCTTCATCTACCATCTTCCCCCGAAATAGATCGCAACCGTTGATCTTTACGATCCAACGGCTCCCGCTTAACCTCACCATTTCACCCCGCTAACCAATTTCTCTGCTACACGACAAAATTTTTGACATTATCATCTGGCCCCGCCATCCATCCATCACACAACTCTTCAACATTCACGCTGATTAATAGTCTTCGATCTGGATTGCCCAGATCAGATGGCCTCAAATCATCTTCGTGCCCGATTTTCCCAAACCCTTCCATTGTGCAACTTCCACGCGAAATGGGTGGTTTTTGGATGATACGTGTCACCTTTTAACCCATATCGCGTTCGATCGGTGTTTTACCGCTTACCACCTTCTGGCCACGCGAAAACCACCGTCGATTTCGCCCAAAACCGCCTTGCCTCTACTCGCACCCAAATTCAAATATTTCCTATGTTTCTTCCTGGTTTTGTTCACAGAACCCTTCCCTGCAATAACCCCTTCCTCCACATTGCTATGTAACCCCTCCCCGAGCCTCTAAAGAATCTTAACCACAAATCCAAGGTTTTATTTAATAAATTGTTTATGTTGCAGGTTTTTAATGGTGGACCGAAGTCTGCAGGCCATCCCACAACCAATCCAAGTGGCCTTTTGTCTTTGGATAACGATCCAAAGACCAAATACATAAAGAAAGGGATAAGGGGTCTGATTCAAAGCTCCATTCGATGCTTCATGGCCATCGATGCATTCATAAAACCCTCCATCAATGGAATCAAAGAACCCCTGCACACAGTAAATGAAGAAAAGTCAGAGGAAATGATAAAGAAATGAAGACGGGAGACTAAAGGGCTTAATCAAAGATTAAGTTTGTCGAAACATAGATTAGCCCTTTTAAATCGAGGATTAAAGATAAAAGGCCGAAACATAAAGGCCAAAGGGTTAAGAAATAAATAAATGTTTTAACGGAAAACAGAGAAAAGACAGTGAGGCAGGTTAAACAAAGGTTAAAGGTTAAAGTCAAAAGAAAGAAGATCAAGAACTTAAACCGTGCATATTATGGATAAAGCGTAGCGAAAGACAAAGGATTCAAAGCTAAATCATTTAACACAGTAAAAAGGCCTGAAAGATGATTAAAGAATGCCTAAAGCAGAGTTAGGCCCAAAGCACTGTTTAGTGATGAAATGAAGGAAAATTAGGCTAAAAGACCTCGAAAACATCAACGAAGGGAGCAGTTATTTCATTTGATAAATCAAACTGACACCTTATGCCCACCTTTTATCTGTAAAGAAAATCAGCAATTATTACACCAAAGAATATATTTTAAACTGTCACGACAGTTATTATAAAGATGAGGATAAAGCCTCCAAGTCAACTTTTTCTCCTACAGTTAAGACAGAGTTATTAGCAGAGAAGTAGTTGCACACATGTTCCTACCTTAGGCCTTGCATGGTTTTCAAGGCTAGGAATGTATTTACTTTGTCATTAATAACATTTTGAACCCTAGAATAGTTCCACCTCCTCATTTGCAGTATAAATATTGCATTGGAACTCATTGTAAATGTTGGATTTTGATGACTGATGCTAGAATAATACATAGTCCTTTGAAGCTCTTGAAGAGAAATTAATGTCTTGGAACTCATGCTTGATCTGATTTTCTTGTTGATGGAGAAGGATTGCTTGCAGGATCCATAGGCTTGGTTGATGGTGAAGTTTTCTTTTGTTTATGTTTTCTAGTTTTCATTATGTTTTCCATCTTGTTATGTTGCAGTAGGACAAAGAATTTAGATTAAGAAATGTTTTTTAATGGCACCTTAAATCTATTTTTCCTTCACTGCCTTAATGTTTTCTTCTGCTTAGATACATTAGAGAAATCATTTATTTTCTCTCTAACAAGTTCTTAGCTTGTCCATTTCTTGAATAAATTAGATCAGTTAGCATCAATTGTGATTTATGGTTAGCCCTGTATATTGTTGCCACTAAAATATTTTGTTCTTGGAATCAAATGATTGTCTTGGTTAAATTATATATTTTCAGTCTGAAATCAAATGGATTAGGTTCTGCTTATGCCTTTGATTATCTTGTTGTTCTTATCAATTTTCTAACTCCCTCAGTTTACAAGTATATAAAGGATTCGGTTTCAGCCCTTTATTAGTTTGTTGTTCTCAATCTTTATGTCCATTTCATAAATCCATCATAACCTTAAAAGATCCACCACCAAGTAAAATTTCTCTGCAAATGCTCCTGACACCATTGATGAACTCATTCATGACCTTGTTTGACTCCATTGCCCAATGACTTAGAAATCTTCCATGTTTCCTATCTAAAATCTATCAAAGTATCATACCCAACCAAAAAACAATCAAAATACCTTGCACTTAACATCTAGCCTAAAATCAACTGTAATCAGTAAACAAGACATATCTTTGCACATTGAGAGATCCCTCTCTGAATCCAAGAAGGCTAGGTCCTTGGATTCCAAAGCTTGGTTTGATGTTACCCTTGTCAATTTGTATCTCAATCAATCTAGAAAATTACAGGGAGCTAACACGTCCCAAAATGGCTCTAGACTTTTTTTTAGGTCTCTGAATGGATTTTTACTCCCCGCTGATTAATACTGCAGTGGCCAAATACCTGAAATCTTGATACTGCCAAATGTCCTGTGAAAATCAGGCCTGGAATGTAGTATTTGGACCTAGATGTCTGGGTACCCTCAAATGTGTCATAAGAATCAGATCTGGGCTATGGCAGCCAAAACCTTTACTGTACTCTGAGCCGAATCTGTGCTACGAATACCCCGAAAGCTAGATATCAAAACTGGTAGATATGAGCAGGATAGAGGCTAAGAGTTAGCTTCAGATATATGGGAAAACTATGGTCACAAGGAGTGTCAAGTGCTACAGATCGCAATACATGTAGAGGTCCAACAATAGTACTTGACTGAATCTTTCAGGGCACCAACTAAGGAGGATCGACCGTACCCTTAGCCATACTACTCGACTACCACTAGCATATTTGGTCCAATTTTTGATGAACAAAATGTCTCTATTGCGACACATAGGCATCCCAAGAGTGACACTTTGAGGTTGGGAAAAATGTTGCTTCCTGTACCGTCGCATATGTGACACTTCTAATAATTATCGGTAGAGCGACACTAGACACGACACGTATCTTCACTTATTTGATCTTTGAATCACTTTGTTTATTGTCGCTATTCCGACATCATGTGGAGTTGTCCCTACTTCAACATTTGGCATAACATTTTTGCGACGGTTGGGCCATACCAGCGACAGAAACAACCATAGGAAGTGCCACCACAGTCGTTGTTGTTCCGACACTGGGCATAATATTTGTGACAGTTGGGCCATACCAGTGATGGAAACAACCATCAGTAGTGCCACCTTATTCTTCGGTAGTCCAACACTAGTCTTATCCTTACGACGTTTAGGTCATATCAATGACAGAAACAACTGTCGGAATTGCGACAGGACTCCTAGAAATTTTTTCTGGGGGCAGAAGTAACCCTAAGATCATCATCCACTTTAAGAAGAAACTAACATTTGGCTTATGTCATGATAGCAATAGCTAATAAAGGAGAAATGAAGATGTATGACCTCCCAAGCGAGCTAGGATGCAAGATAGTTGTCTCAGCTGTCTTGCAGCCTAGCCTAGCTCGCTTGGGAGGTCGTCGATCTTCATTTCTCATTTATCAACTATTGGCATCATGCCAGAAGTGAAATTTGAGTTCCTTCCTGGAGTTGATGATCATCTCAGGCTTACTTCTACCCCTACGGAGGTATCTCCGGTAATAATTTGGTGGGAATGTTAATTTAGCAAAACTACCTTTTAATAGCCCTTTGTGTGAATTATGTTTATTTTAAAGATTTCACATGACCTTGAATAAATTAGGGGTAGAATTGTTTTACACTGCAACTTTTACATGAAAACAACTCTAAACATATGTATAAATTAAAAAATAGTTCATTGAGTTTGTTAAAAACCACATCTGAGGGGATGCCCTAATAAATACTATTTGGTTTATGTGTTAGCAATATCATCTAAATCAATATGCCTCAAATTGCATTCTTCAGTAAATATGTTTATTTTACTTTAAAAGAATAAATCAGTATAGGAGGGTGTTCTTCAACTTGTTCTTCAAAAAGAGGATTTTATTTGCATTGTTTACTTTGAAAATCCCAATTAACTTACCATGCATCTCCTTAGATGTTCCCAAATCATAAATATAGGCAACCAAATGCTTTTGAATGGAATCCATGATAATAATTTTAGCTTTTACCTCACCTTTCTTGTACTTTGTCTTTCTAGCAGCAGGTGCATTTGAAGGAGGCTTCACAACTTTTTCCTGCACATAGTCCATAGCATCATGCTCTTCCAAAGTCAAGTCCAAAGTAAGCTTCCATGCATAATAGTCAGAATTTTCCTTGAGCTTATCCTTATATTTGAAGTATGTTGTAGTCTCCATTGAAGCTAGACCAATATTCTTGTCCAACAACTCTCCCTTGAATCAATTAAGCTTGGACGAACTTTAGTAATGACATTGATGAAATCAACCTCCAGGACAGTTGAAATATCACATATAGTGTTAACATGGTGAGTCACTTTTTGTAATCTATGATTCTGTCAGCATCAAAATATTCAAAAATGTCAATTGACACAAAAGGTTCAACAGAAAATAGAAATTGTAACTATTGATTCTCACATGAATCACAACGAATTATGAATGAAAAAATTCAAATTCCGAGTTAGTACACTTTATTCAACTGAGAACAAAGTTTTGGTCATTCGATTATGTATCATCATAGTTTAAACAATTGACCCTATATCAGTGTTAATTTTAAGATTCCAAGGTTCAAGTATTTTTTAAAGATATCAAACCTAATAGTTTAATTCAAAATATTTCACTAATTTTATGAGGCTTCTATGTTTAGACTCCAGAATCATCTCTAGAGAAAATGAAAATACTTTCTAGGAGCTTTCAATGGAACTTTTTAAGGTCTGGTATGCAGGATATATTTAGTATATATAAATAATGAATAAATGAGTTTAAGAGATATTTTTAAGGACTTGCTACTATATAACTAAAAAACCTTACAACTGCATATATCCAAAGAAAAGTGCACAAAAAGTTCATTGAACCTAGCAAATACCATGAACCATTTTCTATTAGCCAACTTAAATACTTAACTGAATACTATTAGGCAATGTGCCCTGTAAGTTATTTTTGTTTCTCCCATCTCTCCAGAGTCCATATTGCAGGTTTTAGATAATCTAAAAAACATTATCATTGTAAACTATTTTCCAAAGTTGAAATAAAAGGTCTCAAGGGTAATGGATTTTACCCTTGAATAACATGTTAACCAAAATTTCCAAAGAGAAAATAAGCACACAACTACAAAAAAATATTAATATAAACAAATTGAAAAACAAGAACTTAAAAGAAGTAGCTTTATAAAGGCAAGGTTGCATTCAACAACAACACTTCATCTATACCACTCGCACTGACTACTTTTAAAAGTTTTAAAAATCACAATCCTAATGTTAAGTAGCATCATATATACCACTGCCACCAAGACCTTTGAATGGTAAAATAGTTGCAACCCTATTGTCATGATCTCCAAAATCTTTCAAGCGTTGTTTCTGGAAAGGAAAATATATCACAAGATAAATCCATAGATCCCTATAGAAAACCAGAGAATAGAGTTTTCAATGAGCAAAAATAACAAAATTATAAAGGAACAACCAACAACGTAACCTAATGCATTAACATTTAAACCCTGGATGTATCTGAGGTTCTATTAGCACAGTTTAGATAACAAATAGGGGTCTTCCCCCAACGGGAATCACAGTAAGAGTGTGAAACAAATACTACATTACACAAAAAGGATTGAAGAATCTCTGAATACAAGAGAAAAAAAAAGAAAATTAATGCTACAACTTTAAATATCCATAAGCAATAACACTTTCAAGCCTCAAGGGTTAAATCAAGTTCTCAACAGGATCTAGGCTGTTGGAAAATCTTTGAACAACTAGGGGAGGACTTACAAGAATACTTCCATAGGTCATTCACTGATGTTGTTTCTCAAGAGAACTGGTCATTCACTTAGTGATGGAAACAACCATCAGTAGTGCCACCTTATTCTTCGGTAGTCCAACACTAGTCTTATCCTTACGACGTTTAGGTCATATCAATGACAGAAACAACTGTCGGAATTGCGACAGGACTCCTAGAAATTTTTTCTGGGGGCAGAAGTAACCCTAAGATCATCATCCACTTTAAGAAGAAACTAACATTTGGCTTATGTCATGATAGCAATAGCTAATAAAGGAGAAATGAAGATGTATGACCTCCCAAGCGAGCTAGGATGCAAGATAGTTGTCTCAGCTGTCTTGCAGCCTAGCCTAGCTCGCTTGGGAGGTCGTCGATCTTCATTTCTCATTTATCAACTATTGGCATCATGCCAGAAGTGAAATTTGAGTTCCTTCCTGGAGTTGATGATCATCTCAGGCTTACTTCTACCCCTACGGAGGTATCTCCGGTAATAATTTGGTGGGAATGTTAATTTAGCAAAACTACCTTTTAATAGCCCTTTGTGTGAATTATGTTTATTTTAAAGATTTCACATGACCTTGAATAAATTAGGGGTAGAATTGTTTTACACTGCAACTTTTACATGAAAACAACTCTAAACATATGTATAAATTAAAAAATAGTTCATTGAGTTTGTTAAAAACCACATCTGAGGGGATGCCCTAATAAATACTATTTGGTTTATGTGTTAGCAATATCATCTAAATCAATATGCCTCAAATTGCATTCTTCAGTAAATATGTTTATTTTACTTTAAAAGAATAAATCAGTATAGGAGGGTGTTCTTCAACTTGTTCTTCAAAAAGAGGATTTTATTTGCATTGTTTACTTTGAAAATCCCAATTAACTTACCATGCATCTCCTTAGATGTTCCCAAATCATAAATATAGGCAACCAAATGCTTTTGAATGGAATCCATGATAATAATTTTAGCTTTTACCTCACCTTTCTTGTACTTTGTCTTTCCAGCAACAAGTGCATTTGAAGGAGGCTCCACCACGTTTTCCTACACATAGTCCATAGCATCATGCTCTTCCAAAGTCAAGTCCAAAGTAAGCTTCCATGCATGATAGTCGGAATTTTCCCTGAGCTTATCCTTAGATTTGAAGTATGATGTAGTCTCCATTGAAGCTAGACCAATATTCTTGTCCAACAACTCTCCCTTGAATCAATTAAGCTTAGATGAACTTCAGTAATGACCTTAATTAAATCAACCACTAGGACAGTTGAAATATCATGTATAGTGTTAACATGGTGAGTCACTTTTGTAATTGATGATTCTATCAGCATCAAAATATTCAAAAATGTAAATTAACACAAAAGATTCAACATAAGATAGAAACTGTAACTATTGATTCTGACATGAATCATAACGAATTATGAATGAAAAGATTCAAATTCCGAGTTAGTACACTTTATTCAACTAAGAAGAAAGTTTCAGTCATTCCATTATGTATCATCGCAGTTTAAACAATGGACCGCAAATCAATGTTAATTTTGAGATTCCAAGGTTCAAGTATTTTTTAAAGATATCATACCTAACAGTTTAATTCAAAATATTTCACTAATTTTCTGATGCTTAAATTCAGAGGCTTCTATGTTTAGACTCTGAAATCATCTCTAGAGAAAAGGAAAATACTTTCTAGGAACTTTCAATGGATCTTTTGAAGGTCTAGTAGGTAGGATAGATTTAATTTATATAAATCATGAGAAAATGAGTTTAAGAGATAGTTTAAAGGACTTTCTACCATCTAACTATAAAACCTTACAATTGCATAAATCCAAAGCACAATGCGTAAAAATTTCATTGAACCTAGCCAATACCATGAACCGTTTTCTATTAGCCAACTTAAATACTTAATCGAATACTATCAGGCAATGTGCCCTGTAAGTTAATTTTGTTTCTCCCATCTCTCCAGAGTCCATATTGCAGGTTTCAGATAATCTAAAAAAAATTATCATTGTAAACTATTTTCTAAAGCTGAAATAGAAGGTCTCAAGGGTAATGGAGTTTACCCTTGCATAACATGTTAACCAAAACGTCCAAAGAGAAAAGAAGCACACAAATACAAAAACTGTTAATATAAGCAAATTGAAAAATAAGAACTAAAAATAAGTAGCTTTATAAAGGCAAGGTTGTGTTCAACAACAACACTTCATTTATACCACTGGCACAGAATCCTTTTAAAATTTTTAAAAATCACAATCCTAATGTTAAGTAGGGTCATTTATACCACTGTCACCAAGACCTTTGAATGGTAAAATAATTGCAACCTTGTTATCATCATCTCCAAAATCTTTCAAACATTGTTTCCAGAAAGGAAAATATATCACAAGAGAAAGCCACATATCCCTATCAGAAACCAGAAAACAAAGTTTGCAATGAGAAAAAATAGCAAAATTAGAAAGGACAACCAACAATGTAACCTAATGTGTTAACATTTAAACCTTGGATGTCTCTGAGGTTCTGATAGCACAGTTTAGATAACAAATAGGGGTCTTCCTCCAATGGTAATCATCGTAAGAGTGTGAAACAAATACTACGTTACACAACTTGGATTGAAGAATATCTGAATACAAGAGCAAACAAAACAGACAATTAATGCTACAAATTTAAATATCCATAAGAAATAACATTTTCAAGCCTCAAGGGTTAAATCAAGTGCTTAACAGGATCTGGGCAGTTGGAAAATATTTGAGCAGCTAGGGGAGGACTTACAGGAATACTTCCATAGGTCATTCACTGATGTTGTTTCTTAGGAGATCTGGTCAAAAGATTTTTGAGGTCAAAAGATTTTTGAGGTTGCATTTTGGATTTTTGCATATATATATATATATATATATATATATATATATACTGATGTTGTTTCTTAGGAGATATGGTCAAAATATTTTTGAGGTTGCATTTTGGCTTTTTGCATATATATATATATATATATATATATATATATATATATATATATGGATGATCGTTATGTCTATTTGTGTTTTGCATCCATTTGATGATCCTATATATGATGTATATGTACTCTGTCAAGAGACTTATTTACAGTTGAGTGTGGGAAAGAAATAGTGCCTGACATATTCTAGTTTGAATAAATAAATAAATGAAAAAAATATCACTATCATTATAGTCAAAAAATAAAACTTGCGAAGGACCATCTGTATCAACTTCCAAGTTAGTCCAATTTTCAAAATTCAAGGAGCTACCAAAAGTTTGATGGCATAAAGATTTGCATATAAGTAAACAAAGTAATTCCAAAACCACAGAATAATCTCCTTGCATGGACCAATTATTAACAACGCTTCCTACCACCTCATATTTTGCTAAAAAGATAAGAAAATAAAAAATACTAATCATGGGGCCACATAATTCTATCTTCTCAAACTATAATTGAACCAGGCTCATTACAACTATTTAGAGAAATATGTTACTGCAAGTGCATTAAAAGCAACAAGCCCTGAGAACTGTGCTTGTAATCAGTGTAAACTTTAGAGCACAACTATCATATTGCCAACTTTTCATTTTTAATATTATATGATTTGCTAGAATACCAATAATTTCAGAGCATGTGAAAGGCTAACTCACATGGTTCAGGTTCGAATAAAATTTCGACAACCATTAAATTCAATTTGGGTTCAAAATTTCCAATGAGATTTGGATGAGGTTCTGCTATGTGTGTGTGTGTGTGTGTGTGTGTGTGAAAACAATAAAAAAAGTAGGAAGCATAAATGATAGTCTATAACAAATAAGCATGACATATTGTTCAACTTCAAAATTTAAAAAGTTGTACATATAATATATAATATATCCATAATGTCAATTCCACTCACACTGCATGGTGCATAGTGGTATCCCTGGTCGACCAGACTCATTCCATGGAGTCAACAAGGCTCAGGCTTATACACAATGGTGGCTTGTGACTTGAAAGGGAGGCCCAAGTTGAGGTTTATCAATTGCAGCCACAACCTACAGGGGTTCCAATAGGCAAGGACAACTTGGGAGTCATTGAGGACAACAATCAGGCTCAAGTTGAGGTAATTTTACAATGATGCCAAGCTGCCAATAACTGATGGAGGATCGAGGTCGTAAGGCTTGAACAAATGTACACTATATGAAGAAGCTACAGACGGAGTAAGGGTTTACTATATAGTATATGCAGTGCTGAATGAGAGAAGTGAAGGATGAAACAGATGGAGAAAGTGTCTATATAGTGTTGAGTGTACACTGTACAGGAGGTGATAGAATGTGAAGGGAGACAACAAAGGATTCTTGAGTGCATTGTTGATTAATGAGAAGCGAGGGATACGCAAAAATCAAAACAAGAATAATTCTTGAACAATTGTACACTATACAGAAGCAACTATAGATGAAGAAAGGGTTTACTATATAGTATATGCAATGTTGAATGAGGGAAGCAAAGGATGCAATAGATGGAGCAATGGTCTATATAGTGTTAAGTGTACACTATATAGGAGGTGACAGACTGCAAAAGGAGACAACAAAGTATTCTTGAGTGGAATCTGGATGCCAGAGCTGGATAGCTTAAAGACTTGTTGATTATTGATAAGCGATGGATACACAATAGACAAAACAAGAAGAATGATTGAACAATTGTACACTATACAGAAGCAGCTATAGATGGAGCAAGGGTTTATTCTATAGTATATGCAGTGTTGAATGAGGGAAGTGAAGGATGAAACACGTGGATCAATGGTCTATACAATGCTGAGTGTACATTGTACAAGAGATGACAGACTGCAAAGGGGAAAACAAAGGGTTCTTGAGCGAAACCAAGATGCCAGAGCTTGGATAGCTTATAGACTTGCAGATTAATGATAGGGCAGTGATAAAAAAGCGTCGAAACAAGAAGAATGCATGCTACCAAGTCAAAATATTATGTAAAGCACCAACATGGTACCAAAACCTTACATGCTCTAAAATATTAAACTATGATTGTAACAATATGTTATTTATTCACATGAAACTTCAATTCATGAACTGTGGTATATTTAAATATATTAATAGTATAAAAACAAAAAAGATTTCAATGTTTAAAAGCATGTTAAAACTTACAATCAAATAGAGGAAAAAACACATACATAAAACTAGATCATAATCATGAACAAGATTCATCTTAAATTATGAAGTGTAAAGGAACTTACAAAATGTGACACTACAAACCTGGGTAAGGGCACAAGCAAAAATATTCAAGACATGACCCTTTGCAAGGTTGTCATAAAATTTGATAGCTTTGTGATAATGTGGAGTTGCATCCTTATCTAGGTATTTGTGGGAACGTACGTGCTCAGATATATCTTTGGACACAATCTGCAACCAATTGAATGTCTCAAATATCTTGCCATAACATATAAAACATTAGGCCAGAGAAACACAATAATTCTTTGACATTCATGATATAGATATTATTTCTACTTGTCTACATCACCAGAAACAACAAAATTGATAACAATACAGATTTTAAAAAGTGAACTTTCAAATTTCTGGAAACGGTGAAAAGGAGCATGCACACCACACAATCACAGTGACACACATGCACACACAGGCTTGGGGTGCACACAGAAACTCGAGTTAATTCTTATTACTTAAACTGGCACGTCGTATGAGTCTATTATCTAATCATTATTAATGATGAAATACAACATCCAGATGATATCCCTTATTTCATTCGCTTATAAGTTATAATGCACTTGGAAACCTATCATTAATATGAATGTGGAAAATGGCCAATTCATGTATGATTAAGAGACATTGTGCCTCACTAGACTTTGCCACTGAATCTCAAAAGTAATTTGGCAATCGTATTGATAATGTTGCTGACCTATTCAAACAACTTCTTAAATTTTGTGTTCTTGAGATATCACTATTTAGTATTTAGCATTGCCAGATTGTGATGTTCAAAATGCCCCAACCTGAAGGAGCATTGGATAGGCCAAAATCATGAAGCAGTATGTAGAATTTGGTAAAAGATGATAATGGAGCTTTAGAAATTAATCTGTCTCCCTTTAATTTGCTTTGTATTAACTAAATGATGTAGGTCAATTAAGCACTGTCATTATAATGAAAGAGCTATGATCGTAAATATTTTTCACAACATGAAGTGGTATATTTCTTAACAGGGTTATAAAACATTTTGAAGGTTTTATCAATTTTATCTTCACATTAACAATCCCATGACATCATACATGATGGTAAATACTAATACTTACATCTGATTTTTTCAATTTCTAGTCTCGTTGGTTCATACCCTCAATTAGAGAAAAATATTCCAGCAGATCATTGTCTGTAGGTGTGACATCATCCATACTGCAAAGAAAGAAAATGTCGATGTCATGGTTTATACAACTTAAAAACTGCCAAACTATCACAAACACATGCCAGAATCCAATTCCCGACAAAGTTTAAGACTAGTTACTACCTAAAGAATTTGTGCACATGGTCCCAATGTGCCTTCTTCGAAGCTTCAGGATTTCTCCTTGCAAAATGAAGAAAACGTGCTACAACAAGAACACTCCTAATTGTTTCCTCAAAATATTTTCTTGGCTGTTGTAGTTCGATCATGAAAGATAAAAATAAAAAATTCTTAGGATGACCAATTCAGCTACTTATAAGGATTAATATATGCACATGAAAGTGGAACCATTTTATAATATACAGACACATATTTTTTTATACAATAGACAGTTTCTCATACCAAGCTCCTTCTTTAATCTTAACAGATACCACAGCCTTTGCTCCTAAAGATTCAATTTCCATGCAACAGCCTGTTTATAGACTTTTTGTAGTCAACCATCTGCAGTGCCCTCGGTGTTTTACGGAAATAAAAACCTACGGATAAGTATGCTTTCCCTAAGTGGGTGATTCGCTTAGAACAACAGAAAGAAAGATATTTGATCGTTTCCTTAAAGTGAATAGATAAAGGGAGAGAAACCTACTTGTAATATGTTCACTTTCCCTCGCCTCCCTTCATCGCTTTTGCCGCTCTCAATCCAACTTAACTCACTTGATTGATACCTGCCTTGGAAAACAGAAGACAAAAAAAAACATAAAGGCAATACGATCTATTCAAATTAAATAAATTGAATCGATTAAACTCATTAATACACATATAACATCATTGACACGTGCATTAGGAAAGGAGCAAATGTCTTTATTATGAAGTAGAAGGAAGAATACAACCAGTTGATCAATTCGATGTCACTCACCCAACTTGAGTCCCATCCTCATCACATCCAGCATCAACAATCCAACAACATCACACTACATGCACAACACCTTCAAGAGTTGATATCTCACCAGCATAACTCTACTTAACACAAATTCTTGCTTCTTGTGCACTATGTTCAGTGCTTTATTTATAAGTAGACAGAGGTGGTTTGACATAAACAAATCATTGAATGGTTTTCCTAAAAATGGATGAAGAGGTTTCCTTGTTCATGGGAATATGAGGATAAGAGTTTTAATGACTTCATGGGTTCCAAATTCAAGGCTATCAGATGAGGTGAGAGTTGGAGCAACTTCTAGAAGTCACTAGAATTCGGGGAGATTCCTAGAATCCAATGAAAAATTTGCTCCCAGTCGACCAATGCACTCCAAAGTGGGCCTAGATCCTCTGCAACGCAACCTTGCATGGGATTAGATGCTCTATAAAGCAGTTACAGCTGTCTAGGGGTGTGTTGACGGCTTGATAGGGCACTTCAACTGGCATCTAAGTAGTGAAACTTTCATGAACGAAGACCATCAATGTGATGACTTTTTTAGGACATGTAGCAACCAATTTAGAGTATGATAGACCCTAATGAATATTGATCTATGTTTTGGGATGATGCCCAAATCGACCTGTAACAACTGCCCCCTAAAGCATGAAGTAAAAAAGGATAACGTTGAGTGATTTGATTTACGACGTGATGACGAGGGACTGAAGCAAACATCGACCTCCATCCATTACAATACATTACATCATGATATATGTTCATCTTGTACATGAATTGTTGAGGGAGGAATATCCCATACTCAACACATAAAATATCCTAACATTAGAAAGTCGTCTACAAATATAGACCCATGATAGGATGGCCATCTGAATAATGACCATTGTACGGATGATTTGGTACTTCTCCTGAAACCACAGCCCAAATGGATGAAACTAGATCCAGGGTCTTTTATCTAGTTCACTCGATCACTTAAAGTATGAGTCTAACCATGCGAATATGTGATCTGAAGTCGAACATGGGAAGACACCGTCTGATTACCAATCAATGATGTGAATCGTTAAGCGACGCGAGAGAAACCACCATTGATGATAATGGATCTCAAGGCACTACAGTACATTCTGCATGGTGTGAATAGATGATTTGATGTTGAACACCATACAAAGTCTTTTGGTCAAAGGCCTGTGATGTCAACATGTCGCCAGAAACGAGAAACTTGTTTTTGATGTAAGCAAGCTCCAAGGTACTGAAAGGTTTTTTCTAAGTCAACTTCTTGGATGATGAGCTGATGTCGACAAGAAGCGACTTGTCACATGAGGGCATTGATGCTTCCCTCATTAACAACACGAAATGGGAGAAATAATTTTGGAGACATAATGTGACTGATGAAGCAATGTCAGGGATAGCAGTCATGAAATGAAGGTTTATGAGTATTGCAAAGGATAAGGAATAACTGAGTGACTTCTCTTAAACATGTCGACGACACTGAATGAATTAGCAGCATTTGACCCAAAACCTAAGTGACGGATGGTATGATAGATCGTCAACCAAATTACCCAACCCAAAAATCACGAAGATGAAGTGAATAAGTGTCATGTTCAAGAGCGACTTGCTATCGTAAAGTGTTTTATCCCTTTCCAATTTTCCCCAGTCATTGTTGACTAGTACCTCTCTTTTTTTAAACAATCTTGAGGAGGATAACATGTGCTTGATGTATAATTCCACCCTTCCAGTGAATCCATCGGTAGTTGATGCTTTAACGAGTCTAGCGAAGGTGAAACTCGATCTTGTCATGATGGAAAAGTTTGTCGCTATTTGATGCTTTAACGAGTCTGATGACATTGAGAATTCTGTCCTTTTTCATATTTAGAGAGTTTGAAAAAGGGAATAAAAGTAAACTCCACAAGTTCTTTTTCATATAATAGTCTCTCAAATCTGAAAAAGCGTAAAATAATACCTGAGAGAACCTCCTAGCCATGTTCTACTAGGGTTTTCCTTTTTTTTGTAATCATAATCTATCTCAGTCCGAAAAAGGGTTAAACTTATACTGAGTAGATTGTGTTTCAATTCCTTTAACAAGCTCGAAAGGACAAGCGCTCGACAATGTTTTCATATTTTGAGAGTTTGAAAAGAGCTGAAAGAGAATTCCAGGGGGTTCCTTTTTCACATTTAACAAAGCTTGAAAAAGAGATAAATTTGCACTTTGAATTATTTTTTCATGTTTAACAAAGCTCGAAAAAAGAGGATAAAAGTATGCTTTGAATACTTTTTTCATGTTTAACAAAGCTCGAAAAAGAGATAAAACTATTCTTAGTTGTCAATATCACATTTTACGGTCATGCACGACTAACTCACTATAATCAGTTGCAAACCTGCTCAAAGAAACCTCAAATGGATTAACAATACTTGTTTAAAATAGTAAAAATGGGTAAAAACCATAGTTGTTTCGTTAAATATGCATAAATTAATGAAAAAGACTATTAAATTAAGAAATTTCCAAGTCATTTTTACCATTTCACCTTTACCATTTGGATTTTAGTGCTCTGAGCCTGTTTTACCCTCGAACTTCAGTAGATGATTGTGATAGATTTTGTGGATCATTTCTCGTGCCATCTAGACCGGGTAGAAGATCTTACTCTCCTCTTTCTATTAAATGCGTTATTTTTCAGTTTCATGCACATTTTTTAGGTTTTTTGGGCCCCTAGGGTAAATATACAACGCCCTAGGGCCAGCGCACCCTTGAATGTCGAAAAGTGTGTTGTAGAGAGGCTCGAAAGAGGCCCAGTTCTTCTGTAACGTTTTCTCTCACTCGGGGGTGTGTTGTGTCCAATTTATAAATTTGTATCTTTATTTCTGCCCAAAATCTTCCCAGTCTTTTTCATGAAATGGATCCTAACTTAGCCTATGGTGTGATTTCAAACTTTCATCAAATCAGAATGTCAATTACATGGCAAGAAAGAGAACATGAAGAACAGGATATGGTTTTCCTAAATGATCCTAGCACTGTGAGAGTCCTAAGAGATTATGGGTTTCTCAAGTACTTCCGATTGTCAAGAATGAGGCAACAAAAGGAACTATTGCAGTTTTTGATCTGTTCATGGGACCTAGAAATACAAGAATTTCACATTGGGGAAAAAGTGATCCCAATATTGGTTGATGATATTTACTTTCTCACAGGTTTGTCGAGACATGGTGCCCCCATTTCCCTTGCGGGCTCCGCTTGTGGAGGTGAAATAGTGAAGGACTAAATCTAATAGTTTTGTCGACCAGGAACTGAGCCTAGTAAATATGGAAAGATAAATATCAAAGATGTGTGCGATATGCCTTTGTGCACTCTCCTATTCACTATCGCAAAACTAGCTGGCAGCATGACACTACATGTCGCGAATAGATCATATATCCAGTATGTGCTTGAGTGTCTCGAGCCAACCGTGTTCAACTGGGCTGAAGAAGTACTCCTTGAGATGAAAGAACATCTGACCAAGGTAAAAAGTGGTAGGACCAAAAATTTTAGTTATGGGTCAATTTTGATCACTTTTGTTTTGGAGTGAGTTCCATTGATGTAGCCACAGCATGTGACGATGGGATTACCTAGTCCTAGAGATCCATGGATGCAGTGGTGGGTTGAGATGATGGCTAGACATGATGGTCAGTCATCGATCTCATTTTCCACTGCATTCTTCAGTTGGCTCCGAAGATAGAATATCTTCAAAGAGGAGCATCCATATGCACGGATGGATTTTCAAGGAGATCCAGATTTGATTTTACCATCCGGTGCTCAATGGGGTGCTATAGGTAAAATGTTGACCATGTTTTTTATTTTTTGGGGTTTTTTTACATATTTTTTGTGTTTTTTAATGTTTCCAATACTAAACTAAAAATGTTTTATGTATGCAGATTTAGGTATTGTTCGACCAGTGGTTCGTGCATAGCAGGCAGGAGAACCAACAGAGAGGACTGTCGGAAGAGCAGTCCTACAGGATTTTGATTTAGCTGAGACTCTTGCTGAGTTGCAACAATATGTGGAGGGATTGACTCTTGGGATACTGGATGTCCAGATCGAGGAGTTACCTATGAAAATTTCGCGCCATACCATTGGTGTGCCTAGCCATTGGATGAGGCTATTGCGCATGATAGCCCAAGCAGTGGCCTGCTATCATGAGTATCACTAGGTTTACTTAGATTATACTATGTTTGTATACATTTTGAGGTCAAATGACCAGCACGTCTTGGACACAATTTTGTAAAAAACTCGATATAAATATATTTTACTTTCAGTGTTTTTCTATGATTATGTGAAATCATATTCAATTGTATGATGTGAATTGAAAATTAATCTTTACATATGCCACAAATGTCTATTTAACACATAATTCGCTAGTGAATCAACTATAGTGTTAAAGTTTCTAGAAATATGTTGATATTGAATGTAATCAAAATGTATTTCAAAATATGAACTCTAAGAAACATGCGATGAATTGTTGTACTTCAGACAGTATAGACGCCAGTAAGCTATAATGCGACAAGTTGTAAGTCCAGCATGATGATGATGCGGTGAATGCCAAGTGAAATGGCATCAGAGAGTAGTTCAATCAACCCGCTATACTCAACGATATTATTGGTCGATCGACCGATACAAATCCCTTGGAAGCACACTAACTCACCACTTGGAGCAAAGATGGCCCATGTTGCAGAGGATAAATTCTGAGTACCACGACTAAAACCATTGGCATATCCAACAAATGGTTCTGAAGATTCTGACATCTGCAAAAAAAATGCAAATTGGATTACTAACCACATGAAAATCTCTAAAAGGCACACTACTACACACATGCAATCAAAGCATATAATATAGTGTTTACTACGCAAAATCATGCATAGTAGCGTTTATGATACAACCCATTTCGAGGCTACGACAATGGAATCCCATCACAGTCTACCAACTCGTAAGCACCCTTAGCCAAAATGTGCTTGAAAATGTAGGGGTTGTGCCATAATGGTTCAAATTTCCTTGTTCCTATCTTATTAGCTTCCTGATCATAAAGCAAGAGCAGGTCTCCTTCCAAGAAGGTTCGAGGATTGACATTGCGGTCATATTATGCCTTAATTCATCTCTTATGTGCTTTGTTGCATGTTACACTAAAAAATGTCACCTTGACATTCTGCTGATTGTATGAGCTCATTAAACACTCATACATGCCTCCTTTGCAAGTCTTACAACATTTTTTCCTCATTCCAAGCCCTAAAAATAGAGGAAAAACCCTTAAAACTCAAAAAAGCCTTGGGTACACAGTTAATATGAGACTTACCTGCGTTCTTAGCTAGGGTATGCAACTGCATTCTAGAACGCAATTTTCCAGTGTTATGCCTGCGGACTTCCTGTAAAGTCAAAAAAGTGCGAAATCAAAGTGAAAAAGTTGATTTTTGGTCAATTCTGGAAGGTTCTAGATGAGATTTTTTGGGGATGAGTACGCTTTAGTAAGGTGCATGTATCCCACACCTTAAGGAACTAATCCCTTGATGTGAAGAGCCTATCCCTTTGAAGGAGGATTCTATCCCTTTAAAGGTGGAATCCTAACCTCCTCATCTGCTCTATAAAAGGAGGCATTGGGTAGCCTCAAAGGGTTAAGTGTTAAGAAAACTAATGGAGGATTGAAGAAGTTAAGTTAAGAAGATTTTAAGTGAAGAGAAAAAAGTTAACTAATGGAGGATTGAAGAAGATTTTTAAAGTTAAGATTTTTGAGTTGAAGTGCTGTTAAGATTTAGACTTCTTTCTGCTGAGCTTTTGAGAGGAAAAATCACATACCTCTTTGTGCTCCTGGAAGAAGAGTGCAAGACTTATCAAAGTAGAGGAGATTCCTGCTTCGGACCCCGGGAAGGCCTTTCGAACATCAAGGCTAAGGTTGTAAGGTTCTTCTGTATATTTTAAGATTAATACAATCAAGTTCTATTTTTCTCAATAAATTGTCGTTCGATTGTTTATTTCAATAAGCTGTCGTTTGATCATTTATTTCACAGATTCCTTGATCACTATGATAAGTATGTTTTATAATTATTTTTTATACAGGTGCTATTGATATTTTCTTGTTTGTGATTGCAGATCAACGAAAGATGATACTTTCTTGTGACAAAAGGGCCCTTGTTGCGACGAAGGATTATTGATGCAACGGAAGCACTGCGACTGCAAATAAGCATTTGGATCTAAGGTAGGATCGACACCTTCATAACATTTATTTGTAAAACGAATATATCTAGAGAAAGACAAACTTAGTTGTTCGTTTGTTGCTAGATTGTCTTCTGACACTAGGGAGATCGGTCTTGTCCGCAAGAATGATTTATCCGGCCAACAAATTGGCGACTCCGCTGGGGAATGAAACTTGTTGTTTTTGGTTCTCTTTTATTTTGATTTGAGGAAAAGTTTTTCCTAGCTTTTGATTGATTGATATATGCCTGGGTAGCTTAGGTTTTCTCTATTTTTAAAAATTTTGAAATCTTTTACGTTTTTCTTGAACTTTTCTGGTGACCGCACTTTGTCTTCACACACAGTGCGGGCATCTCCGCACTTTCCTTAAGTAACCAGTGCAGGACCGCACCTGTTACTTCTAGGAGCCTGCGGACCCTGTTAAAATTTTGGAAAAACTCTAGATTTCTTTTTTCAGTTTAGTTTAGATTTAATTTAGGATTCTTAGCATCTACCCAGATCTGTATTTTTCTGTCAAAAATCTCTTGTTTCTGAATTTCTTTCAGCAATTCTTCATCTCATCAATCTCCATTAAGTTAATTGGGTGTTTTGAGTCTCTTTTTTGAGAAATTCTTAATTTTATTTCCTTTGGTCATTAATTGAAGGTTTGTCTCAGTCTTTTCACAATTTTGCATCTTTTTGCTTTTGTTTTTGCAAAAAAATTTCCCCCTCATTCGCCGGGGGGGGCTAAATTGTGTATGAGTGTTAATCGCCTTTGAGTGTTTTTTGATCTTTGGAACTCTCACCCAATTTTCTTGACTTCCACTTGATTAGTTCTTAGATTACATTAGAATCATCTTGTGTTTGAGAATTCTCTTGCATAGATCACATTTGCATAATTAGAATTCTCATTTTCAGAATATGAATGAAAAATGTGCATAGATTACATTTGCATACTTTTCATGTGAATTGTGCATAGATTACAATTGCATAGTTTACATTTTGAAAAATCAATTGTAGATTTAGATCAATTTTCTTTGATTTGAATTTAGATGTTTTTATGCTTGTTTTAAAAACACAAAAATATAAAAATTGTTTTGGGATTGATTTGCATTAGTTTTCTTGATAAAATTAGTGCATTAGAGAATTTGTTATATTTTCTCTTAGTGATCAATTTTTTGCATTGTTGGAATTGAATGGAAACTCTCTCCTTACTTTAGGTAGGATTCATCGAATTGAAAATATTACATTATCATATTCGATTGCATTCAGTTTTGGTTCGGGTCATAACACCATTGGTTTCATATCCATTTACCCTTTTGAGTAATAACAGCCTAAATAACACATCGCTTAATTAAAATTCATTTAGTAATTTTTACATTTTTAGGGCTCTTTCCACCAATATAGCTTAGGCTAGTGTCTTGGAATAGGTTTTAGTTAACTCTCCAAGACAGTAAAACAAACAAGTAGTCGATCTTGCGGTAGGAAAATTCCAATAGTAGCATGTATGCTCTGGGAAGCTCCTCCTAAAGGAGTCAAGCACGAGATCATATCTGAACCAGTGAGGTAATCAATCCTTCCTCATTGGGAACGATAGAAGATGTACACGTATTAACAACGGTAAACCTCGGATAGACCATTGTCGAGGAGCCTGGGGTCACTTGTCGGTATACCTTGGATTATGTCAAGGAGCCTTCAAGGGGATTGAGCTTTGTTACTCTGCCCTTGCGTGTGTATCGGATCGTAGACTGTTCCCCCAGGTATATTTGTTTCTATTGGTAACCTTAGTGGCCATAATCTATAGGATTCTTTCCTAAGGTGACGGTGGAGGAAAGATCCCACTGTACCTGGAGCAGACGTCGAATAGACTCACTTGGACTCTCTAGGGGGTTCTCTTCACACGAGATGGTTTTGTGAAGAAACTTGTGCCAGTTTATTTCATTAAGCAGGTTGTCGGGGTAACTGTTCCAACTGCCCTTTCTGTATTAAATTCTACGATGTTGGATTTCATCACCAACTAGTGTTTTTAGTACGGGAAGTTATTGTTTGTATGTGGTTTGACTCCTAGATTTGATAGCGCGTGTTAATTTGTTTGTTTTTACTTTTAGAGACCATAGGTGTGAATTGTGAATTTTAATTGTTAGGTGTAAATTGTGAATTGTTAATTTTAGTTTTAAATTGTTAATAAAATTCACTGAAGTTGAATATAATGGAAACTGTTCCGGAATTTACCAACCAAGGAACCCCTCTTAACGAGAATCCTAGTACTTTTCCTTCCTTTGGAAATGTTGGTCCTCCTTATATGGCTACATTGTCATTACCTGGATTTACAATAGGTTTACCGATATGGTTATTTTCAACTTCGTTGGCCCCGAACACTCCAATTGTTCCACCTCAACCGGATGCTTCACAGAGTTCACCATCTCAACATCACCAACCTTTTGTTGACCCTTTACCTTCTTCGCCTAATATTTCTTCCTCCATTTCTTCCTCTTCACTTGGTAAAAGCCTTGACGCTAGTAACCAGGTGGCTAAGAAGAAGAAGAAAGGGAAGAAGAAGCAGAATAAGAAGCAAGATAAGAAAGAAGTCAACCAACCAACCATGGTTGTAAGTGTTAGTTGTGTTGAGGAAACCTCCAACATGCATCGTAAACCCAAATACCCTTGTAGGCTTTGTAAGGGTGACCACTTCCTTATCAATTGTCCCGGTATTCCAAAGGTCTTGGAAGTATGGTCAGAAAAATCTCATCAACTTTCCGTTGATCCATCAACCAGTGATAGTCAGGTTCCTGGGAAAAAGGGTAAAGTTAGGTTTCCTTGTAATTTATGCAAAGGGAGTCATCAAACTCACATTTTCCCTCACATGGATGAAGCCTCAAAGTTGTTGGAAAACCTTACTGTTCCACAGCAAGAATTTCCAACTGGTTACCGTAAACTTTCTCCCAACCTACCGTCAACTGACGGAGTGATTGATCTAATTTCAAGTACAGTCGATCCCACTCTTCCATTAGAGAGTGAAACTCATATCACTCAGGTTGATGATCCATTAGTTGATCAAGTGGTCGATTCGATTTCACATTCGGTCGATCCCATTCTCCCTGTAGAGAGTGAACTTCATACTGCTCAGGTTCTTCTTGTTACATCAGATTCTTCTACGTCGGGGTGCATTTCACCTGTTTCTACAGAACCCCCTCCAAGTGCTGAGGTTTTTTTTTTTTATTGGAATAGACTGACAGAACCTCGTCTTCCTTCCTCCATCCCTTTCCAAATCATTGTCAAGTTTGGTGGTAGGGACATTCACCGCACACAGGTAGATGAAGGTGCTTCTGTTAGTATTTTATCCTCAACTGCTTGGAAAGCTTTGGGTTCCCCTCAGCTTGTGCCTATTACGCAGAATCTGAAAGCTTTTAACATAACCATTAGTGAACCTTTAGGGATCCTTCCTAAGTTTTCTATTACTTTGGAAGGTAAAACTGTCTGTATTGATCTTATGGTAGTTCGAGGCCCCTTGGATTTCAATTTAATCCTTGGGCGAGACTATGTTTATGCAATGAAAGTTGTCGTATCAACACTCTTTCGCGTGATGTCTTTCCCTCACAATGGAAATATTGTGACTGTAGACCAGCTTTCGTTCCCTAGTCTTGATTCGACTACCAATAATATGACACCCCTAAATGTTCCTATTTCTAAAGTGGTATCTACCCCGCCACGGGTTAATTATGTGGCAACTAGTCCCATGTTTTCAATTACCGATGTAAGTGAGCCTCTCACTGTAAGCTCGTCTTCTTTTGACTTAGATCCGGTAATTGACATGGAAAACTCTATGGGATTATTTGAACGTGATGTTCTTATCCCTTTTGAGTCCCTTGACATGTATTCCTTCCAGAGAACTATTCTTCCATCTGATGAAGACCTCTTGGAAGCCATGATCAAGGTGTGTCCATTGACATGTGTTTCTTCCAGTTGGAAGCCATAATCAATGGTGTGAGGAGAGTTCCTTGTACTGTGTCAACCTCGTTAAAAAATGAATCAGTGAGTAAGAGGATAGTTCCTTGTACTGTGTCAACCTCGTTAAAAAATGAATCAGTGAGTCTGAGGAGAGTTCCTTTTACTGTGTCAACCTCGTTAAAAATGAATCAGTGAGTCTGAGGAAAGTTCCTTGTACTGTGTCAACCTCGTTAAAAAATGAATCAGTGAGAGTGAGGAGAGTTCCTTGTACTGTGTCAACCTCGTTAAAAAATGAAACAGTGAAAGTGAGGAAAGTTCCTTTTACTGTGTCAACCTCGTTAAAAAATAAAACAGTGAGAGCATAGTTCTTTTCTCGTGTCAAGCTCGTTTAAAAAATGAAACAAGATTCTATGAGGACAGTTCTTTTCCTGTGTCAACCTCATTAAAAAATAAAATAGTAGGTAGATTGTAGAGAGTAGATTGGTAGATTAGAATAAATAGTTTCTGAGGACAGTTCTTTTCCTGTGTCAACCTCGTTAAAAAATGAATCAGTTGGTCAGAGGATAGTTCCTTCTATTGAGTCAACCTCATTAAAAAATGAATTAGGTATGAGGACAGTTCTTTTCCTGTGTCAACCTCATTAAAAAATGAATCAGTAGGTTATGTAGGTAGATTAGAAATAAGTAGTTTTTGAGGAAAGTTCCTATTACTGTGTCAACCTCGTTTAAAAAATGAAACATGTAGAAGAGGATAGTTCCTTTTACTGTGTCAACCTCGTTAAAAAATGAAACACGTTGCCATGAGCATAGTTCTTTTCCTGTGTCGAGCTCGTTAAAAAATGAAACAAATCCTCCCCTAATTGAGTTGAGTCTTTGAATAGACCTCGTAAATGTTAAGTCATATATTTAGGTTAGTTTTTAGGTCGGGTCTTTCATATGATCTCGTAAATGAACCTTCATTCCATCCAGCTATTAATTACCAGTAGTGTACTTAGTTGAATGAAATGAAGCTGGGGGGGCATGCGCTCTAGCAGTTACGCTTAGGAGGCATCAAGCACAGTTTTCTCTTTGTTTCAAGCTTGTGTAAAAATGAAACCACTCTGAAGCATAGTTTTTCTCTGTTTCAAGCTTTTGTAAAAATGAAACCTATCTTGAGTCAATTTTGGTTATTTTCAAGACTCGTTAAACTCATGAAAATCTCGAGATTATTTTGCTATCTTTCATTCTCGTAAAAAACATGAAAATGCCGAGTTCTTTCCGTCTTTTCCTGCTCGTAAATTAAATTGAAAGTCGGCCATATGAGTACATTTTTATCCCTTTTTCGAACTCGTTAAAACTTATGAAAAAGTGAAAACCATGAGTACATTTTTATCCCTTTTTCGAACTCGTTAAAATTTACAGAAAAAGTGAAACTACTGAGTATACTTTTATCACTTTTTCGGACTCTTGAAAATTACGAAAAAGCGAAACCCTGGAGTTCTCTTTTAAGCCCTTTTCAGACTCTCTAAATATGAAAAGATTGCCGAGTACTTGATTGTTCGAACTCGTTAAAGTAAATGAATAATCGTCCCTTCAGTATAAGTTTACCCCTTTTACGGACTGAAATGGACTATTTACGAAAAAGGTATACGTTGACTAAATACGGTCAATAGAGTTCTCTCTCGCATTATTTTATCCTTTTTCGGGCTCGAGAGACTAAATTTACGAAAAAGAACACCCATGGAGTTTTCTTAAGTTTTTCTTCTGACTCCCTAAAACTGAAAAACACCGAGTTTCTCCTATACTGGACTCGCTAAAACTTAACAGTAAAGGACCTGTTTAATTTTCAACAGGAACGAACCACTCCTTCTTAGGGTTCGAATTTTAAAACTAAGTTGGACTCATCCGAAGGATGAGCTTATAATCAAGCAAATGTTATCCTCCTCAAGCTTGTCAAAAATAAAGAGGTACTTGCCAGAAATGGTGGGGGAAAAGAGAGAAAAATGAACCTGTTTGTTACAATTTTGATTTTCGGAAAAGAAGTTAACCACTCTTGAACACGACACTTTTTGTTCACTTAGGTTGGGAAATCCTTTGTCCAACAGTTAATCAAACCACATTGAAAGTCTTCAGCCGGTTTTTGGGTATTAGCTTTGGGTCAATTGTACCAAGCCATCTGCAGTGTCATTATGTGTTCAAGAGGAAAGTTCAAATAAACCATTCATCTGCAAAATATCTGTCATCCATTTTGACCATCCCTGAGTCAGTCCTTGCCAATATATTTTCAAAACTTGATCTATGATTTCATGTTGTGGGCTTGCCTACGACGGATCACTTTCTATCGACGACAACTCATTATCTAGGAAGTTGATCTAGAAATCGTCAGTACCTTGAAATCTGCATGCCTTAATGGCAGGTTTCTCGCTTTCGACGACAGGTTGCATCATTGACCTTCGATCGAATGATTCCGTGACATGTTCGACTTCAGCTCATTCATTCACATTTCATGGATTGTACTAGGTACTTTGAGAGCCATTGACATTACTGGTGGTTTCTCTCACACTTGTTAACAGTTCACATCATTGACTGGTAATCAAGTGGTTTCTACCATGTTCGACTTCAACACATTTATTCACATGGATAGAATCGTACTAGTTCGAGATGTGGAAATCAAGACCCTGGATCTAGTTTCCACCATCCAGGCTGCGAGGAATTTTGTTATCATTAATACAGTAGACTATTCATATACAGATGGCTGCGTCCATACTGTGTCTACAAATGTCTATACTGTGATGTATTCAAAATCATTCCTGTATCAGAACAGTTTAGGTTAGTTCTAGTTAGTTTTGATCTGAGTATGGGAATGCCTACCTCAGCGATGATATGATTACATATATATATATATTTTGCATTGAATGTTTTGACAGGTTCCGACTGGGGTGTCCACAGGATGACCCTTGAAATGATAAAGTACTTCACTCTTCATATATGACAGACTTCATCTTCATCTATTTCAGACTTCGCACTTTAGGGGGCAATCTGTTACACTGAAAAATGTCACCTTGACATTCTGCTGACTGTATGAGCTCATTAAACACTCATACATGCCTCCTTTAAGTCTCCACAACCTTTTTCCTCATTCCAAGCCCTAAAATAGAGGAAAACCCTTAAAAAAACTCAAAAAGCCTTGAGTGCACGCGGTTAATATGAGGCACTCCTGTTTAGCTAAGTACGCGAGGTAATGTGAAGAGAAAGCTGCGTTCTCGGCATTTTTCCGGTGTAATTCTGCGGTACCCCTGTAAAGTCAAAAAAACGCGAAATTAAAGCGAAAAAGTTGAATTTTGGTCAATTCTGAAAGGTTCTAGATGAGATTTTTTGGGGATAGTGCAGCTTTGATAAGGTGCATGTATCCCACACCTTAAGGAACTAATCCCTTGATGTGAGGAGCCTATCCCTTTGAAGGAGAGTTCTATCCCTTTAAAGGTGGAATCCTAACCTCATCTTCTACATAAAAGGAGGCATTGGGTAGCCTCAAAGGGTTAACGAGAAGTTTTATGGTTAAGAAAATTAATGGAGGATTGAAGAAGTTAAGTTAAGTGAAGTTAAGTGAAGATTTTTGGAGATATAGATTCTGGAGATGGAGAATTAGAAGATTGAGTTGAACTGTTGTTGAGATTTAGACTTCTTTCTGTTGAGCTTTTGAGAGGAAAGATCACATACCTCTTTGTCCTCTAAAGGAAGAGTGCAAGACTTATCAAAAGTAGAGGAGACTCCACCTTCGGACCGAGAAGGCCTTTTGAACATCAAGGCAAAGGTTGTAAGGTTCTTGTCATTTTAAGATTAATACAATCAAGTTGTTTTTCTCAATAGGCATTTGTCGTTTGATTATTTATTTCATAGATTCCTTGATCACTATGATAGGTATGTTTTATAATTATTTGTTATACAGGTGCTATTAATATTTTCTCGTTTTTGATTTCAGGTCGATAAAATAACTCTTGTTGCGACGAAAGGATTATTGATGCGACGGAAGCTTTACGACTGCAAATAAGCATTTGGATCTAAGGTAAGATCGACACCTTCATAGCATTTAATTGTAAAACGAATATATTTAGAGAAAGACAAACTTAGTTGTTCGTTTGTTGCTATATTGTCTTCTGACACTAGGGAGATCGGGTCTTGTCCGCAAGAACGATTTATCCGCCAACATGGCCAATGCGGCTTCACGAATGTGTTTCCTCTAAATGGATGAAATCTAAAAGACGTGCCTCTTCTTCAGAAGTATCAGGTAGTAGGTCAATCGCGAGTTTCAACATTGTTATTTCGCATTGTATCAATAAGATATCTTCCAGACAATAAACCAGCTGAAAGGGCATGAATCCGGTCACATTTCTCATCGAAGATCGATATGCCCACAAAGCCGAGTACAATATCAAATGCCAATTTTTTTTATGAACCCAAATCATGCGTTGAAGCATACACTTAATAATCTTGTTGATAGCTTAAACTTGTCAATTATCTTGTGGATAATAGGGGGTAGAACTATCATGTGATAGTCCTAACTTGGCAGTTAACTCATCCATCATATGATTGCGAAAATGTTTTCCATGATCTGTAACTATGGCTTGTATTACACCAAACCGTGAAACCACATGGTTAAAAAAGAACAATGCAGTTGTATGTCCCGTGTTGTTGAATGTAGGCATCGCCCAGGCCCACTTGGTAAAATAGTCAATGAAGACAATAATATACCCATGCCCCCCTACCGAGTGGGGGTTACATGTCATGAAGTCAATGCCACATTTTGCAAATGGTCCAACAGCGATGACAAGATGAATTGGTGTTGGCGGTAGGTGGGTTTTACGATCAAATATTTAGCAAGCATGACAACTTCTAACCGCGATAATGGAGTCACGAAGTATGGTAGGCCAGAAGTAACCAGCGTAGAGAATCTTATGTGCGGTAGCATAGTCAGAAAAATGTCCACCACATGCACCAGAATGGCAATCATATAGAACTTTTTCAGCTTCCTCATACGTGAGGTACCTATGTAAAATTGTATTGACACCACGACGACAAATTATATCGCTGAAAATCAAATAATCTTTGGCTTGGTATCAAATACGTCATTGTTGCGAGCGAGAGGTATCAGGCTAAAAAGTTTGGGTCTGGAGATAGATGATGAAATATCCATACCACAGGTCAGATGACTCGATCAGAAACAAAGACTCATCCGGAATTGATGGTTCTGTAGTAGGATCGGTACTACTCGAAGGAAGGTCACAAATAAGATCAGCAAACACAAAAGACTTCTTTGACTTGGATTTGATGAATTCCAAATCAAACTCCTACAAAATGACGATCCATTTTGAATATCCCCCCCCCCCCTTAATTGATGTGACATAATGTATGTCATAAGGTTGTAATCTGAAATGATAATGGTCTTTCGGAGCAGGATATAATGGCGAAATATTTGTACAACTTGAATGGCTGCCAAAGCGAGTTTCTAAATGTATGTATACTTAACTTCTGTATCATTGAGATTAGGACTCAAATAATATATCGGATGTTCAATCACATCTTCTTCTTGGACTAAAACCATAGCGATGGTTGTATCTGTAGCGGCGAGATACAGGAAACATTCACTCTGATAATTTGGAGGATAGATTAATGATGCTCGGATTAGGGAATCTTTAAGAACACCAAAGGAATCTTGCGCAACCTCATCCCAATGGAAGGGTACCCCCTTTTTCAAGAATCGAGTAAATCCTTTAGCCATTTCAGCGTAGTTAGGAATGAACCTCCTTAGAAAGTTAGCCTTCCCCTGGAGTCTTTGTAACTGAAGCAGATTGGAAGGAGCGGGGAAATCAAAAATAGCCCAGACCTTCAATGGATCAAGATGAATTATGTCTTTCGACACGAAGAATCCAAGTAAACGACCAGAACCAACACCAAACACACATTTGTGCGGATTTAGGTGTATTTTATAGTGACGACATCATAAAAATATCGCTCTCAGATGTAGCAAGTGGTCAGCTCGTTTCTGTGAATGTGCAGGTAAGTCATCCAAATATGGTTGAACTATGTGCTTGATGTCATGAAAAGCATAATTCATTTCCCTCTGGAATGTGGACCTAGCATTCTTTAAACCAAAAGGGAGTTTATGATAGGTGAATGTGCTCCAGGGGCAGATAAAAGTCATTTTATATTGGTCCTCTAGGCGAATATTAATCTGATTGTAATCGGAGAATCCATCCATGAAAGAAAATATTTCACACCCAGCACATTCATCAATAATTTGGTTGATTAAGGGAGTTGGATAGTTGTCTTTCGAACAAGCATGATTAACATCCTGATAGTCAACACACACCCTAATTGTCCCATGTTTATTCATGACATGAACAATGTTAGATACCCAATCGGTAAGTGGAACACGGTAAATGAATCCAGCACGCAAAAAAAAATCAACCTCTGCTTTAATGGCAACAACTTTATTTGGGTGAACAGGACGAAGGCGTTGTCGCGTCGGCTTAACATCAAGATACATTTTAATCTCATGTTCAACAATGCTAGAGTCGATACCTGGCATCTCCTCATATGATCAAGCAAATACATCTTGGAATTCATAAAAAAGAGCTTGGTAAGTGTCAAGTTCAGATGGAGAACAAGACATCGACATGAAATTTTTCTAAAATACCGGGTTTGGTTGAAATATCGATAGAAATAATTTCTTCGATATTCTATGGGTTTCACTCAGAGTCGACGACGCAGATAGGAATAGAATTTGTCAAGAACTCAACGATAGTAGGGTGATATAGTTCAGAGGGATTATCTTCACTGTAATCTGGAAGATTGGATCGTTGATGTGATTATTCCTATAGTTCTTCTTCTGGCATCATAGATTCCATAATTCTCTCATTAGTAGAGAATACGCATGAAAATGGATCAGAAGAAGTACCAAAATCTGAAGAATGATCAACCCAAATGGTCAGCGACAATGGATTTGGATTCGCCTCATAAGCCAAGAAAATTAATTGTTATGCTAGCTCAATTGGACTTAGCGGCATGATGTCGCCCAACCTAACTACTTCAGAATCATTGGGTATCTTCCTTAAGTTAGATGAAGTGGAAGATATCATGTTGCATGTCTCTATATGTGTGATTTCCGCTGATGTTGTAGGCGACGGTAACAAAAAGGTGCCCATTAGGGAAGGATCCTTAAAGAGTCCTACACCAATGTTCTGAAGAGAAGGTGGGGGTCCATGAACTAACAGAATGCTTCCAGTTTCCTGGGAACCAGAGGCAAAGAACGAGAGTTGATCAATGGATGTGATACTTCCTTTATGGGGGAAGATGATCATATGAAAATAGGTAGATACTACCTCAGCCATAGCGTAAGCCCATGGTCTTCCAAGTAATATGTTGTAGTCGAGGGTCCTTCAACGACCTCAACTTCAATAGTAACTGATTTTCCCCTAGTTATACTTGCAATTTATTAAGGAATTCCACAAGGCTTATATTTATGACCGTCAAAAGCTTTCAACGTTGTAGGTGATTGTGACAAATTTAGCGAGCCAAGTGGCTTCCAACAACTCATTAACATGATACAAGTAGATGCACCTTCATCATTGATAATGTGATGAATGAGGCAATTTAGGACATGTACTTGAATCAAGAATGCTAAATCTGCTGGTAATTTTGGCACATAGCTTGCGTCATTCAATACTACAAGATTTGAATCCATTAGATCAATTCCACCGATCGAAGACAACAAAGCCTGCTTCTGGGAGGGACAATTCTGAAGTACCTCATGCGTTGACATAGCAGAAGGTGACTGAGCCAGATCCTCTACAACATTATAATTTTGAGTTGCATGAGCTCAAGGGTCAAATGTTGATTTGTGAACTACACCCTTCGGTGGTTTTATCATTAACTCTGGAAGGACAGGCTATAGATCTTAATCATATGAGGTTGAAGTCGAAGTGGTAGGTTGATTTGTAGCCTGACCATTGGACGACGACAATGGATTATTGTAATCTTTACTTTGTGTCGACACCAAAACATCAATTTTGGGCTTTGTAATGGATAGCATAAGCACTTGCGAACTAGAAGCAGGATATGTCGTAACAAAATGTGTTTCCGAGTTCAGAAAAGGATTTGTCAACACTGCAAATGCGGTAGACGTCTTAAGAATATTTGGAACTTGCGAGCGGTGAGGACAATCTCACGTAAAATTCTCCTCGTTACATATCAAGCAAGGGTAACGAGGTTTCTGAAAAGAACCGGATGAATCAAATGACTTTTCCTGCGGGGGTGAATTTGATTTCTTCTTGTCTTTCCCCTTCTTCCTATTTCCTGGTTTCTTATCACTTTTTCCTTTGTCAGATGACTTGACATGGATTTCGAAAGAAAACACGAGATCAGATGCAATAGGGTTTTGATTTGAAACAACAAGTGTAGGACCAGATAGTCGACTTGCTGCCGGAGTGCTAGCAAAACCAATCACACCATCGTCGGCATGAATTTCCTTACCATATGGAGCAGAAGGAACAATAAAATTTGGTCGTGGCGCGTTTTGAATATTTTCGTAGAGCGTGCTAGACTAAGTGTAAATCAGATCCAAATATTGGGCAAGAGCAATGACTTGCTCTTCAATGAAAAAATCGCCTTTGGCCACATCCTCGGTGATAGATGGCAACAAGGAATTAATAAACCACACATCTAAAAGATTATTAGGAACAAATGTTTTAACCATTCGACGACAACGACACCACTCATGTATATGATCCGATATATGAGTAGAAATGGTCTGTTTAAATCTGGTCAAAAGTTCCATTCTAGTTTCATATCTGATGGGTAACTGGAAGTGGGTTAAAAAAGTAGTGGCTAAGGCTATAAATTTATCAAACGAAGCTCATGGTAATTTAATGTAGCACTTCATAGCCGAACCAGTAAGCGTTCGCTGGAAAAGACGCAATCTAACAGAATCATCATTTAAGGAGTTTTATGAACACCATAAATGATAAGTCGTGACCTGCGTAGAGGGGTCTTCTCTAGAATTTCCATTGAATTTTGGAAAGTCCGAGGGTAATTTATGTGGAATCACTGGCCACCAAGGTAAATAATGAATTGGATTATTGGTGAGCCGATTCAAATCCGGTAATTCTAACGTTGCAATAAATGGCAACTTTCGATTAAGGTTAGGTTGAGCATAACCAGGATAAGTTGGAATCACCTGAGCAGTAGGCCTTTGCATACCAATAAATGGATTATGTTGTTGGTAACCTAGATAGGGGTAGGTTTGTTGACCAGGTCCTGGATAAGTCCGATACTGTGGGAATGGTTTTTGTGGCTGCCATGGTATCTGATAAAATGGTTACCCGCCAGGATAATTTGGACCTGGTTGTGAATATACAGGGCCAGCAGAAGCTTGTGAGAAAGCTAAACTAGCCTGCAATTGCAAAATTCCCGATATAGATGGTTGTTGAATAACAACCTGGAAAGACTGAGATTGTAGACCTGAAACTTGAGGGTTAGGGGTGGAAGGACCTGCTTGTGCAGACTGAGAAACAGCCATAGAAGAAATGACAGGCACAGTAGGCACAGATGCACAAATGTTTGCGACTGACCAAGAAAATTAGGCTGTCATTGGCAAACAAGCATTCCAGCATATGATGGACCTAAATACGATGGAGTACTTCCATATGGACCGAACATCTGTGGCCCCCCAACATATGGAGTATAGTGATATTGCACATATTGACTTTCATATGAAGGGTATCCAACAGATACTGGATAAGATGGACTGTAATTAGATGGACCAACCTGATATTGAGGGTCAGGCCATTCAGTAATCGTGATAGATAAACCAGATATAGTTCCAGATGATGACATTGGCGAAGTCCATGGACTATAGGAGACACTAGAGTACGTTCCATTTAAATCTTTGTAACCCTATGGGACGGACAAACCACCATACAGATGTTCCTCGGGTGTCGTCGAAAACATTGAAGACGAAGCAACAATAAATGATGATGTAGTCGTAACAGATGGTATAGTCTAGGATGTTATCTTTTTCATGGTTAAATAACCCAGAAAATTCTTTAACGAATCTACATGAACTTGAGAGTCAAAAGTATCAACGGAAGCAGAGTCGGTCAAACAAGGAAAAGACTTATATAAATGAAGCTTCAGCCCAAAATAAGTGGGGGTCGAAAGGGTTGTCTCTTCATGAGGTTCTTCCTCTATCGAAATCAAACCAGGTGGAAGCACTTCATTGTCAGGCTCAAGATAAATTTCAGGCGGTAAACTCTGCGGTAAAGAGGAAGACTCGGCGGTTAAGGAAGGCTGAGGATCAGACGGCTACACCAGAACAACTTCTTGTTGTTCGACTTTGGCATAAACTATTGAATCAACTTCCAGTTGAACAAGCTCAGGTTCAGGATTCACCATTTCACTGGATTGAATTTTAGTGTCCTCAGGTAACTCTAATATTTATGTCTCGACAGTAGAAAATAAACCAGGATCAGTCAAAATGACTCGAGACTTGGTACTCAAAGGATCAGATGTCTCTGGTGTATCAGATGATGTAGCACCAAGAGTTCCAGAGGTATCGGACTCGGTAGGGTGAGTGTGCCTTCATCTACTAGGACTAGCTTTTGGCGGTAACGAAGGTTTATTTGTTGTCCTACGCGAATGATGGGGAAGGGGTTGATCTTCTTCCACGATTGCTGATTGATTTTATACAAAAACAAATAAACAAAAAGAGGGTGATACTAGGAAAAAGGTTTACCAAGCAACTGTGAAATGCAATATATTGCCTTAGTAAACCATGGACTTATTATACGTGCAGGAAATCTCCCTGAATGTTGTGTTCGGTGTATCACAGGTACAAGGCGGTCGACTCGGTTAACTATGGAAGGTAAGAAACCTAAATTTTTCCTCCCAAATATACGTGAAGGTACATGGAGGCCCAATCCATGTTAGCATTGTCTAATGTGAAACCGCATAGTGAGAGCATCCCCTTATACTTTCGGACTAAAACATTGCCCAATATACCCGAAAGTACGTAGACAAGCTCTAATATACTTACGTACATGGAATGAGGTATCACACTCGGAATTTATCATAGACAATTAATGACAACTGCAATGTTTAACAATGCAATAACACATCTCTATCCTAGACCTGTAAATGTTATTGTTAATGTTACAATGCTTCCTTAGATAAATTAAAATAAAGTTTATGTTGATCTTGATTATCAGTTTGTCTTTCAGGTTCACCGCGAGATGTATTGAACATTCCTATAATGCAATTAGAATGATAAGCATTTGTTTCGAATTGATTTTCGACAATTAAAAACTAGATATTACGGATAGAGCAATCAGATAATTTGCAATTATCAAT
Source organism: Pinus albicaulis (assembly GCA_034641835.2). Taxonomy (NCBI): domain Eukaryota; kingdom Viridiplantae; phylum Streptophyta; class Pinopsida; order Pinales; family Pinaceae; genus Pinus; species Pinus albicaulis. Next base: position 631,965,926 of record CM076575.1, read on the forward strand.
GAGCACATCTAAATGCAATTTTTCCCTAAACTATTCCTCAAGTAGCACTCACAATCCCTAAATGAAAATGCATGTTTTTATTTTCAGTTTCCTTTAATTTTAGATGAACAAAAAAGAAACTAATGCACAAACAATCACACAAAATTTTTAAAAGAGAAACAAAGACTGAAATGAAAATTCCTCTTTTCGAAAATAAGGAATTGATTAAATGTAGAATTTAACTTTGGAACTATTCACAATGATAAAGAAAACACAACAAAACACTGATCAAACAAATCCAAAGTGAGGCAAGAAGAGGAAAGGTAAACTGGTCTCTAGAGGTATTCAGTCACTCAAAACTTCAGTAAGCAAACACTGACATGAATTGGCAAAAGACAAAAAAGATAGATTTTGGTTGGTCACAGGGGCAACGCACCCCTGAGTGGAAGACAATGCATTGCAGAGCACTGTCCCTAAGCCAACAGTGTTATGTAGAGCACTGTTTCAAGACCAACAATGCATTGGTGCTAGAGGACTCTCTGAAAAAGCAATCAATCACACTACTTTTGCTAAGACACATTCAGATGACTAAAAATAAGCAGGTAAATTCTACTAGATGTTGATGGACAAGGACAAAACCACCAGGAACGATCCGTCAATCCACAGTATGGTTTCCAATTTGTCTTATGGAGTTACAAACCAACGAATAAGTATGCCTTCCCTGAGTGGGTGGTTCACTTATAACAACAGAAAGAAATATATTTTATTGTTTCCTTAAAGTGAATAGATAAAGGGAGAGAAACCTACTTGTAATATGTTCGCTTTCCCTCGCCTCCCTTCGTCGCTTTCGTCACTCAAAATCCAACTTAACTCGCTCGATTGATACCTGCCATGGAAAACATAAGACAAAAAACAACATAAAGGAAATACGATCTATTCAAATTAAACAAATTGAATCAATTAAACTCATTAATACACATATAACATCATTGACATGTGCATTAGGAAAGGAACAAATGTCTTTATTATGAAGTAGAAGGAAGAGTACAACCAGCTGATCGATTTGATGTCACTCATCCAGCTTGAGTCCCATCCTCATCACATCCAACATCACAGTACGTGCACAACACCTTCAAGAGTTGATATCTCACCAGCATAACTCTACTTAACACATATTCTTTCTCTCTTGTGCACTATGTTCAGTGCTCTATTTATAAGTAGATGGAGGTAGTTTGACATAAATGAATCATTGAATGGCTTTCCTAAAAATGGATGAAGAGGTTTCCTTGTTTGTGGGAATAGGTGTTGAGATTGCAACAAGATGATGAGCTTAGTGAAAAGAGTTGCCTTCACTAAGTGGGCCCGTAGGCTATTTTTAGCGCAAATCTATTTTTAGACTATGTCTATTTTTAGACATGTCGATCATATTCTATGAGTTGCACGATGCTATTTGTGGATGGTTGGTCAAGTTGGAAAAAATAGATGGATTTCTATTTTTAGACATATTGGGCGAAATCTATTTTTAGATTGCCAGTCTAAAAATAGATATGTCGAATATTATTAGCTCTTAATAATATTTGGACTATAAACATTATCTTATTCTCTTGGAGCACTTCAGTTAAGTGCACAGATGTGGCACAGGAGCTAAAAAAAGGAATTATGCTATTCCTGAGGGTTAAGTGGAGCTTTTGCATGGATACTTCAGTTAGAACTCATGTGACAGAGTTTGGTGGAGTTATTGAGGTAGTTGGTGGAGTTGTGTTCAGTTTAACTGAGTTAAACATAGTTGAGCTAGTTGTATCCAGTCTGACTGATTGATACACTAGTGAGAGTGGTGTGAATTAATTATTAATGAATTCACTAATTATTAACTCATTAATCAACTAAAGAATACATCAATTAACTACAGTGCATGGACAGTTTCAGTGGAGACCAGTGAAGAGGTAAGTGAAAGAGCAGTGTGACTATCAGTTGTGACCATAGTGTTGCATGATTTACAACACACAGTGGTTGGAGATGCCAATGAGGATTGCATGAGCAAGGATGGACCAATTCGAGTTCATTCAGAGCCATTCTTCAGCAGTGTTTGCGCAGTAGAGGCTGGCTATCAGGTGGCAGAGATTGGAGCATGTGATTTTCTAGATCGAACCTGTTTAGTGTGTAGAAATTGGAGATTGTACTGAGAGCTTGTGAGGAGCTTTGTATAATGATTGTTACATGATCTCTATGACATATAATATACAGATAGTTGGGGGTTTTCAGCTTTAAGCTTTCCCATAAAATACAGTGTTCATATGTGTGAATGTTTATGGTTTTAATGTGCTCATGCGATTGTTTTTATTTCCGCAATTAATGATCAATGGTAGAAGAGATTCTATATTGTGCATGAAGTCAAATAGTGTGTGATCAGGAGAATCTCGGATCTATAACATATCAGTTATATAAATTTCTACATGGTATCAGAGCGATATTGATCATTGGAGCAATTGCAAAACATTGAAGCGGTTGAGTTTTGTGCTGGTGGAATTCGAATTTGCAGCAGTGTTTTCTTGGTGTCGAAGTTGAGATGTCTTTCAACGGATTATGATTGGAGTATTCCCTTGAGGGAAGCTTGAATTATATTGCATGGAAGGACAGGATGGAGGTGGTGTTGGATGACAATGGGTTGAAGGAGTTCATAGATGCAGAAATTCCAAAACCTTCTTCTAGCGATGCTGCCGCACTTGACGCATGGAAAAAGAAGACAACAAAATGTCGAAGGATTCTGTTGGAAGGTGTGAAGGATCACATAGTGTCCAACCTTCATGGTAAAGCTTCTCCAATTTTGATGTGGAAAGCTTTGACAGATTTATTTCAAAGCAAGAGTGACCAGAGAAAGTTGGCGCTCAAGGATAAACTTAGGAACATAAAAATGGAGAAAGGCGACAGTATACCCAAGTACCTCACGAAGTTTTTCCAGTGCAGGGATGAGATGGGAAGTGTGGGGGTGAATGTAGATGACGAGGACTTGGTGAGCTTGTCTCTACTTGGGCTTCCGAAGAGTTGGCATTCCTATCAGGACTTTGTCAATGGTCGAGAGAAATTGCCAAGATGGGAGCGATTTTGGTCGGAACTTGTGCAAGAGGAGATAAGGCGGAATACCAGGGACGGATCTTCATCGAAGAGTGAAAATGAAGAAAATTGCGCTTTGGATGCCAAAGCAAGGAAGGCGAAGAGCAAGAAGAATGATTCTCAATCCGATGCGAAAGGCAAGAAGCAGGACATGTCCAAGGTGAAGTGCTTTCATTGTCACCAACATGGACATTACGCCACTAATTGTCCACAGAAGAAGAAAAATAAGCAGGCTGCTGGATCTGCAGCTGGAGAGGCCTTAGCCTCACAGTTTGAGCTGGATTTTTCGTTGATCACATGCTTGGTCTCAAGTATGATGGGTTCAGTGTGGTTTCTTGACAGTGGTTCATCTTTTCATATGACCGGAGACAAAGATTTGTTTACTGATCTGGATGAGAAAGATCTTGGAGTGCACATTAAGATGGGCGATGATGGTAGATACAGTGCGACCGGTATCGGTACCATTTCCTTTAAGAGGGAGTCGGGTAAACCCTTCGTATTGAAGGAAGTGATGCATGTTCCAGGATTGAAGAAGAATCTGATCTCGGTGGCCATGTTAGAAGACAAGGGATATGATGTTGTCTTTAGCGAGGGAAAGGCTTTCCTGCGCAGTAAGGCAACTGGTGAAACCTAGAGGATAGGGGTTCGAGTTAAGAACCTTTATCAGTTGCAGGTAGATGGCTACACAACAATGGTAGGCAAGGCAGAAGGAGTGTTGAGGCGGAATGAGGGCGAGCTATGGCACAAAATATTGGGCCATCTTCACCATGGTGCTTTGAAAATTTTGCAGCAGATTTCTATCAGGCTTCCCAAAGGTACACTTACGTAGTCAGATCAATGCAAGGGATGTACTTAGGGAAAACTTGTGAAATCCACCCTTCACGAAAAGGATAGTCGCGCCACGACGATCCTTGAGAGAATTCACACAGATATGTGTGGACCTTTCTCAGTAGCTTCGACAGTAAAGCATAGGTACTATGTGATATTTGTTGATGATTTTTCTCGTAAGTGCTGGATCTTCTTCATGCAGAAGAAGAGTGAGACATACTCAAAGTTCTATGAGTTCAAGGCACTGGTTAAGAAAGAATCGGGGAAGCAGTTTAAGGCTCTTAGGAGCGACAATGGTGGTGAATTCATCTTTGGCAAATTCAAGGACTTATGCAGCGCAGAAGGAATTCGAAGAGAGATCATAGTGCCTCATAACCCACAGCAAAATGGGGTCGCTGAGTAAAAGAACAGAACAATCGTGGGTGTTGCACAGGCGATGTTGCATGATCAGGGCCTTCCCATACACTTATGGGCTTAGGCATGCAATATTGCGATTTATGTGCAAAACTGTTGTCCTCACATGATACTTGGCATGAGTACACCCGAGGAGGCGTTTTCTGGTAAGAGGCCTGATATTTCCCATTTGAGGATTTTTGGTTCACCTGTTTACATTAATGTGATGAAGGATGCCAGGAAGAAGCTGGAGCTGACCGCAGAGGTTGGGATATTTGTGGGATACACTGATACACCCCACAACTATCATGTGTATTTGCCAGACAGTCGCAAGACTGTTGTGCGACGGGATATCAAATTTCATGAGGAGAAAGCCATGAAGTGTTCGCTTGAGAGGGAGCTACACTTGCATGCGGATGAGGAGCTATTAGTTCCTAAAGATAGGCCTCGGGATGTGTATCGATACACTGCAACTTCACCGTGGAAAGGCACTCAAGAAGCACCATCGAGAGGGTGGAAGCGCACTACAGAAGTTGGAGATGCCAATGAGGATTGTGTGAGCAAGGCTGGACCAATTCGAGTTCATTCAGAGCCATTCTTCAGCAGTGATTGCGCAGTAGAGGCAGGCTATCAGGTGGCAGAGATTGGAGCATGTGATTTGCTAGATCGGACCTGTTTAGTGTGTAGCAATTGGAGATTATACTGAGAGCTTGTGAGGAGCTTTGTATAATTATTGCTACATGATATCTATGACATATAATATACAGATAGTTGGGGGTTTTCAGATTTAAGCTTTCCCATAAAATATTGTGTTCATATGTGTGAATGTTTATGGTTTTAATGTGCGCATGCGATTGTTTTTATTTCAGCAATTAATGATCAATGGTAGAAGAGATTCTGTATTATGCATGAAGTCAAATAGTGTGTGATCAGGAGAATCTCGGATGTATAACATATCAATTATATAAATTTCTACAATAGGAGGATAAGAGGTTTAATGACTTCATGGGTTCTAAATTCAAGGCTATCAGATGAGGTGAGAGCTTGAACAACTTCTAGAAGTCACTAGAAGTTGAGGAGATTCCCTGAATCCAATGAAAAATTCGCTCCTAGTCGACCAACGCACTCCAAAGTGGACCTATATTCTCTGCAAAACAGCCTTACATGGGACTAGATGCTCTGCAAAGCAGTTACAGCTCTCTATGGGTGCGTTGATGGCTTGAAAGGGCACTTCAACTGGCATCTAAGTAGTGAAACTTTCATAAAGGAAGACCATCAATGTGATGACTTGTTTAGGGCATGTAGCAACCAATTTAGAGTATGATAGACCCTAATGAATATTGATCTGTGTTTTGGGATGATGCCCAAATCAACCTGTAACACCTAATTTCATTACTATTGTTTCCCTTGGCTGCATCTTCATAATTTTAAATATTCATTTCTGATGTAGTATCCTCATTTGCCATAGCACCAGGATGAACTTAAATCATTGACCTTTACCATCTTGATGTTAAATCCAAAGTGCAGCAAAATAATAAGACAAGTTTTTAAGACCCTTAATATATATTTCTGCTAGGATTTTTTCAACAAACAAAAATGGATTTTTACTCCAAGCTACTATATACCAAATCCAAATAATTTTTATGCTTGGAAATATAAACTAGAAGCAACCAATAGAAAAACCGGATCACCAAAATGTGACTAGAGTCTTGGGAGTGTTTTTTTCAACAACCACAGTCTTACAGGCACACGAATTTACTAAAATAAGCCTTTTATTTATCCGCATCAAAACCGAGATAGTAAACCAAGTTCAACAACATATTAATATCCACCTTCTGTGACCCTAGCTACCAAATGTAATTAAGTCTTGTGCACCAAAACTATATAAGGGTCATGGTGGTGAGCCCTGGTATTGCACCAATAGTGTTGCAACTCCTAGGGGCTACCCTACTTTGCTTTATCAACCCGGGGTTCGGACAAACTTGGAGGTGACAGTGTTATATACCCAACAAAGGCATCTTTCTCATGTCATCCTCTTCTTCTTTACGAAAGGGTGCTATTTCTTAAACTATGATAAGAACTGGAAAATAAATTGCTGGAAGGAAATGACAGAAAGGAAAGTAACTTAAATTTCAGAAAGGAAATGATGGAAATGAAACTAATTTAATTTGTAGAAAGGAAATGGCAGAAATGAAACTAATTTAATTTGTAGAAGGAAATGGCAGAAATGAAACTAATTTAAATTACACTTAACTTGGCCAATTGGCTAAACACACCTTGCTCTATCTATCATGCTCATATCTAAGCATTTATTCATGACCTAATTCTAATTGGAAGAGGTGTTGCTTGCAGTTTGGAGAAGAAAGGGGAAAAGGTGCTAATGGAGGGCTTAACCACATGAAACAAGGCTTAGAAGTGTGAAAGAGGCTTTATACTTTATTAAAACTTATAATATCACAAAAATCCTTTGGAGTGGGAGGCTTTTAAAAATGTGATGGTGGAATTGCGATGGGAGGACGAAAGTGTGATATGTGATATCGCAATCGCAATATCGCAAAGTCGGAGAGGTAGCGGATGTGTTGTTCGGGAGCGGGAGCAAAATATGAAATGCGATGGGATAAAAACTGCGAAATGCAAAATACGACGGGATGACGTGGCAGTAGGGCCGGTGGCAGAGTACGACAATGATAGCGCAATCAGCATTGGGAGCATAACGTTTTATGAGAACCAAATGAAAAATGTGATTTGCGATTGCAGTGTGCCGAAGTGCGAAGAATTATTGCAATCGGAATTTGGAGTGGTAAGTGTTAACAGGAACCAAATGGAAAATGTGAATCGTGATTGCGATGTGGCGGAGTATGGAGAATTATCGCAATCGGCATTTGGAGTGGTAAGTGTTAACAGGAACCAAATGGTGGTAAGTATTTTAAAGGGAAAAAAAAATGAAAAGGTTGAAAAATGCGATGGGTGACGTGGCAGTTGGGTTTCGACGAGAAAAGGGCGAAGGTAAAACTCTTAGCATTTTTAAGTGTTTTGTGAATAAAAGGCGGCAGTAGCTGCAATAAAAGAAATAGGATGGAAATGGAGGCACAACACCAGCGATGGAGGCGTAAAAACAGAGATGGAGAATGAAGCGGGGAGGTGCCAATGGACTTCCCTAGTACTTTGATTCTTATTCTTGCAAACAACTATGTTGATCTATGCACGAAAAACAGACAAATGCATGAAAATACAATACAAAAAGAAGGTTGAAAATGGTAATGTAACTCTACTCTATTCTCAGAAATAGTGAACATAAATAAATTTTTGGGTCTATGGGAAGGTTCACCCTCCTCGAGCTCTATTGATAGAGATGAGAAGGGAGGTCTTGATCTGCAGCTTTTAGAGTTTTATCCTCTATTCTATTACTCATAAGCAAATGAAACCTACAGCAGCAGACTGAAAGCAAAACTAAACAACAATTAAACTATCGGAAGCAGATCTACTGACATCAAGAAAAGAACAAGTACAACAGAGAGGCTGAGGCACATGGATTGGGCCCTAACCCATAGCCTAGATCTTTGGAACCTAAATCAGTAAAATGAAATCAGTCTGCACATTTGATGAAAGAATAGTCTCGTACATTTCTGAAATTTTGGATCACTGCGTAAAAATATAAAAAAATATTATAAAAAAAAAAAAAAAAAAAAAAACCTCAATGGCTTGCAGAAATTTTCCCAATAGAATCAAATCCTTCCTAGCTCTAGCTCTGATCTATTTATTCTACAAGGAAGCTACCAACAACTCCCTTTAAAATAGTGATTGAGTCCACTTGACTCCATGTAAACATAGATTGAGTGCACTTTGGTCTTTGAGTTGCTTGGTTGCCTCTAGAATTCGAATTGTTGGAGAGAATCCTTGGGGATCCTTTGGCTGCCTTGGAGAGTTAAGGAGGGTGGAAAATCCTCCTATAATTTCTCCTTGTTGTCTCCTTCAATTCTTTATGATAAAATCTTCAAAAATAATTCCAATTACTCATGATTTTCTGCACTCAACCTCATATTTGGCACTCAGAGTATGTTAGCCTTAATCACCACCTATACTAGCATCATAAAACCAAATAAAAATAAAAATGCAAGACAAATATATTTAATAAGGCAAACATGTGGCCATTAACCCCTCCAAATATGTCTAATGATGGAGCTCATCATCACCCCCCTACTGAACAGTTGCTCATCCTATGAGCAACTAACTATCCTCCTGCATTTTTCAAGGCTTTGACAGCCCCCCCTGACTTCCTGAGGAAGAAGTGTGGGAGCCCCCTCAGGGGGGTAAAACCCATTACTCTTTTTTTCATTCTCCCATTCTCTATCTTGTGAATTTGTGTCCCTTTCATCATTCAACCCCAACAGAAAAGGTGGAATGAGCTTGAGACCAATCCACTGGGTCTTCTTGGCCTGCATGGCCCTCTTGTATAATGGTTCTCTTTCCAAGGCACCTTTCAGTCTTTCTGGAGTATGGTACTCCCTGTTCTTGAGGCTGTGAGGGAGGTTGTTCCATATCCTCTGGCTAGCCATAATGCACTCATCTTCTATCCTCCTAGAAACATCATCAAAGTGGCCTATTACCTGTGTTTGAGTCTATAGGTAGATTTCAACTAGTGCAGGGTCCTTTTCAATCTCTCTACGGTTAAGGATGACTCCTCTTGGGCTAAACAATTCTGGTCTGATATGTAAGGGTTCTCTATTTCTTCTTCTCACGACCCTCCATATCTCTTTTGCTCTAGTGTCCTCATTCATCATCCAAGATACTAGAGCCACCAACTGCATATCCCCCATTGTAGAATTGAGGTCCCAAGTATCCAGATTTGTTAGCACAAGGTTATGCACATAAAACTCTGCCATATTTTCCTGATCATCCATGTTAGATTTCTTGTAGAAATCCATGAATTTCCTACAATCTTGGAAAGTTAGGGATCCATGGGAGGATAGAGTTTTGATTTGAAATAGGAGCCATTTCTCCTTCAGGTACACATCATATGAATCAGCATGGAATCTGTGCTGAAGGGCTTCTATGCACAAATCTGCCATGGTGGCTACTTGTTCCAATTTTTGTTGCAATTGCTCCTTTAGTGCTATATTCTCTGCCTATGACATCTGCAACTTCTCCTTTATAATTGTATCTCTAAATATTTCCTCCTCCCTTGGTGATTCTTTAATGATGATGGGGCTCTTGGGAGGAGTTTCTGGCTCTTTCTGACTTACCCTCTGACTCTTTTTAGTTCTGAAATACCTAGAGTTCTACCTTTTTCTCTTTGTGCTCAGAGAAGCTAAGGTGGCAACTTCCTCTTGCTCACTTTCTGCTACCTTTATGACTTCTGTCTCCATTATCATTTCTTTTGTTTCTCCTTCTCCCTATGTCTCTTCCTCTTCTTCTTCTTGTTCCTTTTCTGGTTCTTCTTCTAGCTCTTCTTCTCCTTCTTCTCTGAGGCTAGGAGTAGAATTCTGCCTTGTTTGGGTTGCTATAAAAGATTCCCTTGGTCCCTTGTTATTGTGTCTGATATGTGGTATACTTTGGAAGTTAGCCCGAGTCCTGCACGTTGTTCAGTTATGTAGCCCAAACTCGATACTGGTGTGTTGCAGGCTCCCTTCAGTATTTTTCCCTCAATTCTCAATTCACTGGTTTGGATGAGATGGGATCTCTTTTTATTATATTGTGAGGCTAATTTTGGAGCGCTTATGTAACTCAAGCTCATCTCTAGTTTCCGTTAGAGACCGTTGTTTCCTTATCTTTGTTAATTCATGATGGAATGCGTGCTTCCTCCTCTCGTTCTCCTCTACTCCAATTGATTTAATTTTTTTCAAGCACAGATGGCGTGAACTTGCAGTTCTCCCCAGTCATACTTCACGATGGTGGTCGAGCTAACTGGCCACCTTTCCGCCTTCTAAATTCCAAATATTTGCACTTAATTATTTGTGGCTATTATGAATGCATAGCGAGGGGTGAAAGGCTACACCTGAGCTTAAATGTTGTTGTCAAGGTGTTTGTAGGAGCTAGGTTGAGGAGACAAACTTTTTAGATTTTGCGTTCTTCACTACTTTCCTATTTCTAAGTGAGCAGCTTGTTGAATGAGAAGCTCTCTCAGTGAGATGTTGATCTTTTCTTTCTGTTTCTTCCTCCTGTAGATGTTGTGTGGGGTTCTTGAGATGCCATGGGTGGCATTATCGTTCTCCTGGAGTCTGTTATGCAACTTTCCTTTTTGTTTTTCTTTGCAGTCCATGAAAAAATTTGTTTTTCAAGAAACTTCCTGATGTTTGTAGCAGTTTGTGGCTTGCTTTATTTTGCTGCATTGTGCTTAGTAATGTAATAATATGGTGTATGGAGGTGATGGAAGGAGTTATGGAAATGAATGGAGTGAATGATGGGATGGATGGTAAAATAGAAGGGGAGAGAAGAAGATGATTTCTTCCCTGTGTTTCTAGAAACCATTAATAACTTGCAAAATAGCAAACACAGAAAACATAGAGATGCAGATGTATTTCTCCGTTCTTCTTTTTTTGAAAGCAAGTGGGCTGCCTCCATCAAGGTTTTAAACTCACAAGCTTGCCTTGAGCGCCTCAGAGAGGTTTTCACCCATGGATCTGTATTATCTTTTTTATCTTTTTTTTGTTAGGAGTTGCTGGAAAATATGGAGTTTACCATTACATACACCTCTCTGCTTATTGAATTTATGAACTATGCCCTGGATAAGAGTTTCTTGTAAATTTTATGTCAGTGACCATTGACAAGCAAGGGGATTCCTTCCTCATCTGTGGTCCTGATTTGAACTGCGCCATTGTCAAAACATTTTTCCACTGTGTATGGTCCCAGCCATCTTGTCATCAATTTTCCCTTAAAGTATTTAAACCTTGAATCATACAATAGTGCCTATTCTGCTTCCTGGAAGGCCTTCTCCTTAATGTTCTTGTCATGCCATACCTTCCTTTGCAGCTGAATTACCTCTGTGTGAAGAAGTGCTTTCATTCTAAATTCAGCCAATCCATTTAGTTGCAACAACCTCTCTTTTTGGGAATTTGATAGATATAGATTTAATTCAGCTACCACTCTTAAAGTATTGAATTCAAACTCAACTGAAAGTAGAGCTTTCTTACCATAGACTAGTTCATAGGGAGTGAATCCTGTTGTTGTCTTCCAAGTAGTGTTGTAGGCCCAAGTAGCTTCTACCAATCTATTTGCCCAATATTTTATGTTGCTGCCCACAACCTTGGTGAGGATGCTCTCTAAAGCTCTGTTAGTTACTTCTACTTGGCCATTTTCTAGAGGGTGATAGGCAGTAGAAGTTCTATGTTTAATCTTGTGCTTCCTCAAAATATTTTCAATGAGGTGAGAAGTGAATTGTGCTCCCTGATCAATGATTATTTCTCGGGGGTATCCAAACTTGTAAAACACATTTTCCTTTAGAAATTCCTCTACTTTCTCCTCGATTGATACCTTCACTGTTTTTGTTTCAACCCACTTTGTCAGGTTATCAATGCAGACTATGATATACGTCTTTTTTCTGGATGGTGGATCGATAGTTCCAACAAAGTCCATGCCCCACTTGTCAAATAACTCAAGAGCCACCTGAGGATGCAAAAGAATCTCATCCATTTGTGTTGGTTTCCCCATCCTTTGGCACTGGTCACACCTGCTGGTGTATCTTCTGGAATCTTGGTGAAGGGTAAGCCAATAGTATCCTTCCTGCAAAACTTTGTAAGAAGTTTTCTTTGCAACAAAGTGGCCTCCACATGGGTTGTCATGACATGCAGAGAGGATATAAAAAACTTCTTTCTCCCTCACAAATCTCTTGAGTATTTGATCAGCACCTAACTTGAAAAGGTTTCCCCCAATCCATGTGAAAGGGGCGCTTTTTCTGATGATTCTGCTCCTTTCCTTGAATGAAAGATTAGGAGGGAGTCTCCCAGCAACCAAATAGTTGGCTATATCAGCTAACCATGGTGAGAGTGATGATATAGCAAAGAGATGCTCATTTTGCAGTTGGTCATCCACCATTCCTTCTTCACCTGTAGGGAGAGCTAACCTCGACAAAAAATCTACAAAAACATTCTCCTTTCAAGGTTTATCAACAAGAGTCAAATCAAATTGCTGCAAAAGTAACAACCATATAATTATCCCAGCATTAATGTCTGGTTTGTTCATTAAATACTTGATGGTTGCATGGTCAATGTGAACAAAGGTCTGATATCCAGTTACATAATGTATGAATTTGTTCAAAGCATGTACAATGGCTAACTTCTCCTTCTCAATAACAGTATAATTTAGCTCAACCTTAGACAAGTTCTTACTGATGAAATAGATGGCATAAGGGATTTTGTCCTTAAATTGTCCTAATGTTGCCCCTACAGTTTTTTCAGATGCATCAGTGTGGATGTGGAAAGGCAGAGTCCAATTTGGACCTTGAAGAATGGGGGCAGTAGTCAATTTTTCCTTAATGAGTTCAAAAGCCTCTTGACAAGGACAAGACCAAATAAACTCGGAATCTTTGGCCAATAACCCAAATAATGTAGAAATTTATATAACTAATATGTTATATCCGAGATTCTCCTAATCACACACTATTTGACTTCATGCACAATACAGAATCTCTTCTATCGTTGATCATTAATTGTGGAAATAAAAACAATCGCATGCGCACATTAAAACCATAAACATTCACACATATGAACACAATATTTAATGGGAAAGCTTAAAGTTGAAAACCCCCAACTATCTGTATATTATATGTCATAGAGATCATGTAACAATCATTATACAAAGCTCCTCACAAGCTCTCAATACAATCTCCAATTGCTACACACTAATCAGGTCCGATCTAGCAAAACACATGCTCCAATCTCTGCCACCTGCTAGCCTGCCTCTACTGCGCAATCACTGCTGAAGAATGGCTCTGAATGAACTCGAATTGGTCCAGCCTTGCTCATGCAATCCTCATTGGCATCTCCAACCACTGTGTGTTGCAAATCATGCAACATTATAGTCACAACTGATAGTCACACTGCTCTTTCACCTACCTCTTCACTAGTCTCCACTGAAACTGTCCATGCACTGTAGTTAACTAATGTATTATTTAGTTGATTAATGAGTTAATAATTAGTGAATTAATTAATAATTAATTCACACCACTCTCACTAGTGTATCAATCAGTTAGACTAGATACGACTAGCTCAACTATGTTTAACTCAGTTAAACTGAACACAACTCCACCAACTACCTCAATAACTCCGATAACTCCACCAAACTGCCACATGAGTCCTAACTGAAGTCTTCATGCAATAGCTCCACTTAACCCTCAGGAATAGCGTAATTCCTTATGTCAGTTTCTGTGCCACATCTATGCACTTAATTGAAGTGCTCCAAGAGAATAAGATAATGTTTATAGTCCAAATATTATTAAGAGCTAATAATATTCGACATATCTATTTTTAGACTGACAATCTAAAAACAGATTTCGCCTAATATGTCTAAAAATAGAAGTCCATCTATTTTTCCAACTTGACCAACCATCCACAAATAGCATCCTACAACTCATAGAATATGATCGACATGTCTAAAAATAGACATAGTCTACAAATAGACTTGCGCCAAAAATACCCTGCAGGCCCACTTAGTGAAGGCGACTTCTTTCCACTAAGCTCATCATCTTGTTGCAATCTCAACAAATAATGGTGAAGCCATCTTACTGAAATATTTGATGAGCCTTCTATAATAACTAGCTAAGCCTAAGAAACTCCTGACATCTTTCTTCTTTTGAGAAGCAGGTACCCTTTTGATGATAGTGATTTTGTTTGGGTCTACCTCTATTCCCGCTTGGGAGATGGAGTGCCTTAACACAACTCCTGCTTTCTTACAGAATTCACACTTTTCTGGGCTCGGGGAGAGATGCATCTCAATGCACCTTCTTGGTACTTTACCCAAATTGGAGAGAGCTTCCTGGAAGTCATCCCCATATGGAGTGAAATAATCCATTTAGATTTCAACAGAGTCATGTATTAACTCGGAAAAAATGCTCAAGACAGCGATTTGGAAGGTGGCTGGGGAATTGCAAAACCCAAAGGGTAGGACTCAATAAAAGAAGGTACCCCAAGGGCAGGTGAAAGTAGTCTTATCCTGATCTTCAGGGCTAATTTGAATCTGATTTTACCCATTGAACCCATCTAAGAAGGAAAATAACTTCTTCCTTGTAAAGCCATATAGGACTTGGTCTATAAAGGGAAAATGGAAATGGTCTTTCTTGGTGGCTTTGTTAAGTTCTTGATAATCAACATAGATTCGCCACTTCCCATTCTTCTTTGGGACTAGGACAAGAGGAGATACCCACTCACTGTCAGATATAGGATATATGAACCCTGCATCCAATAATTTTTGCAGCTCTTCTTTGACTATGTCCTTTAGGGTTGGGTCCATCCTTCTTTGGGGTTGTCTCACAGTCTTGCATCCTTATTTGATGTAAATATGATGTCTGCGTACTGAAGGCTGCACCCCTTTCATGTCCTTGTAATCCCAAGCAAATGCATCTAGATTCTCTTTCAAAAGCTGGCATAGTTGCTTCTCTTCTTCATTCGAGAGGTTTGGGTTGATCTCAAATATCTGGATGGGCCAAACTCAATAGCCTTGGTGTTTTTGGATGTTGAATCAACTGAGTGCACTTCCATCCAATATTGGCTTTCAAAATATCTGACTAAGGTTTTGAGAGGAATGTTAGTGGAGGACTGGTTTTTAATGACATGGTTAATGTGTTCATCTGCATCAAGCTGCCCCCTTCTAAGAATAGCATCATAGGGGCAGTGTTATATAACCCATATTCTTCATCCTCCAACCATATAGGTAGATCATGATCAATGGAAGGCTGGGCTGGAGGGTATAACACTAGCTGTTTGGACAAAGGTCCATTTTTATGGTCATGTTTCTGACCCGATAACTAATATAAGCATCTGTAGTGGCTAACCAAGGTCTCACTAAGATGAGAGGATAACCATTAAACTTGGATTTTGGTTGCAGGACCAGGAAATCTGTAGGATACTCCCAAGAGTCAATGGTAACCATAACATCCTCAACAATTCCTTTCGGAGTTACTGTGGACCTATTTGTAAGTTGCAGAACTGTTGTGGTTTTCCTCAAAGTCCCTTGGAGATTAAGTTTCAACATAGTTTCCTTGGTCATGACATTGATGGCAGCCCCTAGATCAATCAGAGTGTTGGGGACTATGACACCATTGATGTGCACATCAAAAACTGGACTACCAGGGTCCAGGTACTTTGGAAAGATCACCCTTCCCAACATTAGGTCGAACAGTTGTCCCACCACATTGATGGTAGGGGTATCTCTCTTCTTTCTCCCAGGTCTCTTGAAGCACTTTTCTTTGATGAGCCTATTATAGGTAGGGACATCCTTAATGGCCTGGAGAAGTGGTATATTTACACACAGATTTTCCAATTCTCCTAGGGGTTCAGTCTCCTCTGGGGTGTGCTGACTAGGGTGGATCAAGCGCTCAGGAAAAGGAGTTTGTTGGATATGAGTGTTACCTTCTTCCTTTTACTCCTCAACCTCTGCAGGTGGAGATGGAGGATGGTTGTCTGGGAGTACTCTTCCCAACCTGATATTAACCTCCTGTATCTCCATAGCATAAGCTGCATAGGATGTTTCTCCACTGGGAGCCTGTTGTGCTTGTCTGTTGTTCGGGTTCGGATTAGGCTATGCAGGTATTTGAGGTAGCCTAGGTGGAGTAACATGAGTAAGCTGAGGTTGAGGTTGGGGTGGAGGCATTAGATCGGGTGATTGATTGTGTTGAGGCCTCCACCCTTGGGATGGATTGTTCCACTGAGGTTGTTGTGGAACATACTGTTGAAATGGTTGATTCACTAGATAAGGATGATATGGAGGGTTGTAAGGCCAAGTAGGAGGCGTAGACTAGGATGGAGGAGTGGGGGTGTACCAAGGTTGCATGGGTGCTGTTGAGATTCAACAAGATGATGAGATTAGTGAAAAGAGTCGCCTTCACTAAGTGGGCCCGCTGGCTATTTTTGGCGCAAGTCTATTTTTAGACATGGTGATCATATTTCAGAAGTTGCAGGATGCTATTTGTGGATGGTTGATCAAGTTGGAAAAACAGATGAAATTATATTCTTAGAATATTGGGCGAAGTTTATTTATAGATCGTCAATCTAAAAATAGATGCATGTCGATTATTATTAGCTCTTAATAATAATCAGACTCTAAACAACAACTTATTCTCTTGGAGCACTTTAGTTCAGTGCACAGATGTGGCACAACAGCTAACAGAAGGAATTAATCTATTCCTAAGGGTTTATCGGAGCTAATGCATGGAGGACTCAGTTAGAACTCAAGTGGCAGAGTTATGACACAATTGGAAGAAGTAGTTATAGAGTTGTATTTAGTTTAACTCAGTTAGACTCAGTTGAGCTAGTTGTATCTAGTCTAATTGATTGATACACTAGTGAGAGTGGAGTGAATTAATTAGTTAATTAATTCACAAATAATAACTCATTAATCAACTGAACAATACAATAGTTAACTACAGTGCATGGCAGTTTCAGTGGAGACCAGTGGAGAGATAGGTGAAAGGGAAAGATAGACTATCTGTTGTGACTATAGTGATGCATTGATTGCATCACACACTCGGTGGAGATGCCAATGAGGATTGCGTAGTCAAGTATGGAGTAATTCGAATTCATTCAGAGCTATTCTTTAGCAGATATTGCGTAGTGGAGGCAGGCTAGCAGGTGGCAAAGATCGGTGCATGGATTTGCAAGATTGGGCCCGATTAGTGTATGACGATTGTACTGTACTGAGAGCTTGTGATAAGCTTTGTATGTTTGTATGAGATTTTCATATGATCTCCATGTTACATAATATATAGTTGGGGTTTTCAGCTTCAGGCTTTCCCGGTTAAAAACTATGTTATGTGCGATTGAATATTTTTGTTTATGCTTCACATGTGTGTGCAATTAATTTTTCCGCAAAATATTAACAAGTGGAATAGATTCAGTATCTTGCATAAAGTTAAATAGTGTGAGATCAGGTGGATCTTGGACATATGCATGCTTAGTGCATATAATTTCTACATGGTATCGTAGCATTGTTGATTGAAGATTGCAATTGTGAAGTGAGTTTGTGCTGGTGGACAATTCGAATTTTCTACAGAAGATTCTTGGTGCAGAAATCGAGTATACATTGAAATGTCTTTCAACGGGTTGATATTGGAGTATGCCCTTGATGGGAGCTCGAATTACATAGCCTGGAAGGACAGGATGGAGGTGATGCTGGAGGATAATGGATTGAAGGAGTTCATCGATAGCGATGCTCCTAAGCCGGGATCTAGTGATGCTGCATTACTTGACGCATGGAAAAAGAATACATCAAAGACGAGAAGGATTCTATTGGAAAGTGTGAAGGACCATATTGTGTCCAACCTTCACAGGAAAGCCACTCCATTCTTAATGTAGAAGGATTTTACAGAATTGTTCCAAAACAAAAGTGACCAGAGGAAGTTGGCACTTAAATATAAGCTCAGAAAAATAAAAAATGGAGAAAGGCAACAGTATTCCAAAATACCTCACGAAGTTTGTCCATTGCAAGGATGAACTGGGAAGTGTGGGGGTTATTGTTGATGAAGAAGACTTGGTGAGCTTGGCTCTCCTGGGCTTCCGAAGAGTTGGTATAGCTACGAAGACTCCGTCACCTGGACGGGAAAACCGTTGGGATGGGAGCGACTCTTGGCCTGGACGAAATGAGGAGATGGCGAAGTACCAGATGGATCTTCATTGAAGAATGAAGATGAAGAGAATTGCACTTTGGCTGCCAAAGCAAGGAAAGGGAAGGGGAAGAAATCTTCTTCAAAATCTGGTGCTAAAGGCAAGAAGCAGGACTTGTCCAAAGTGAAGTGTTTTCACTGTCACGAGCATGGACATTTCGCCACTAACTATCCACAGAAGAAGAAGAATAAGCAGGCTGCTATATTTGTAGCTGGAGAGGCCTTAGCCTCGCAATTTGAGCTGGATTTTTCCTTGATCACATGCTTGGTTTCAAGCTGAATGGGATCGGTGTGGTATCTTGACAGTGGTGCGTCTTTCCATATGACGGGAAACAAAGAGTTGTTTAGTGAATTGGAGGAGAAGGACCTCCATATGCATATAAATATGGGCGATGATGGTCGATACAATGCGACTGGAATTGGGACCATTACCTTTGAGAGGGAGTCCTGTAATCCATTCTTGTTGAATAATGTCATGCATGTTCCAGGTCTGAAGAAGAACTTGGTCTCAATCACAATGCTGGAAGACAAGGGTTATGATGTTGTTTTCAGTGAGGGAAAAGCCTTCCTTCGACATAAAAAAACGGGTCAAACCAAGAAGATAGGGGTTCAAATTAATAATCTCTACAAGCTGGAGCTAGATGGTTACGCTACAATGGTGGAAAAAGCAGAAGAAGTGGTGAGTCGGGATGAGGGTGAATTATGGCACAGGAGATTGGGCCATCTTCACCATGGCGCTTTGAAGATTTTGCAGCAAATTTCTACTGGACTTCCCAAGGGTACTCTTGCACAGTCAGATCAATGAAAAGGATGTACAATGGGTAAGTTTGTGAAGACCACCTTTCAAGAGAAGGAGAACCGTGCTTCGGTGATCCTGGAGAGAATTCACACAGACGTGTGTGGACCATTCTCGGTTGCTTCAACAACAAAACACAGGTATTATATGATATTTGTTGATGATTATTCTCGTAGATGCTGGATCTTCTTCATGCAGAAGAAGAGTGAAACATTCTCAAATTTCTGTGAGTTCAAGGCATTGGTGGAGAAGGAGTTGGGGAAGCAAGTGAAAGCTCTACAGAGTGATAATGGTGGTGAATACATCTCGGGCGAATTCAAAGACTTCTGTAGCAAAGAAGGAATTCGAAGAGAACTCATAGCACCCCATAACCCACAACAGAATGGGGTCATGAAGAGAAAGAACAGAATGATCGTGGGTGTTGCACGAGCGATGCTGCATGACCAGGGCCTACCGATGCACTTGTGGGTGAAATCATGCAACACTGTGATTTATGTGCAAAACCATTGTCCTCGTAGAGTACTTGGCATGAGTACACCCGAAGAATATTTTACTGGTAAGAAGCCTAATATTTCTCATTTGAAGATTTTTGGCTCACCTATTTACATTCATGTGACAAAGGATGCCAGGAAGAAGCTAGAGCCGACTACAGAAGTTGGGATATTTGTGGGGTACACAGAACACCCCATAACTATCGTGTGTATTTGCCAGACATTTGGATGACTTTCGTGCGACGGGATATAAAATTCAATGAGGTGAAAGCCATGAAGTTGTTGCTTGAGAGGGAGCTACACTTGCATGTAGAAGAGGAACTTCTTGTTCCCAAATATGAGCCTCTGGATGTGGATCAACCACAGGAGGAGATTCATGGAGTGGAGGAGTCCACTCATGCAGAAACAAACATCAGACAAGGCAGAAAGCGTACCACAGAAGCTGAGAGACTGAAGCTTGATGCAGCATAGAATGTAGGAGTCCCTACATCATAGCGCAGACAGAGACAGTCACCTGACCGATATACTGCGTACATGGCTCTTATGAGCAAGTGTATTGTGACAGAGCCATCTTCTTTCGAAGAAGCAGTGCAGTAGCCCACATGGGTAGATGCCATGGTGGAGGAGTATGACTCCATTGTCAGAAACAGTGCTTGGGAGATTGTTCCAAGGCCAAGTGGAAAACGCTAGGTAGGATCAAAATGACCTTATAAGGTAGCAAGCTGTTGATGGGAGTGTTAAGAAGTATAAGGCAAGATTTGTTGCCCGGGATTCTCACAGAATTGAGGGGATTGACTATGAAGAATCCTTGCACCCTCGTCGATGACATTCTTCCATGCAGACCATCTTCTCGCCGCGTATGGGTTGGCACATTCATCAGATGGATGTGAAGACTGTGTTCCTCAATGGAGTCATTGAGGAGGAGGTGTACATAGAGCAGCCTGAAGGATTCGAAATCTTCAGTAGCGAGTCGCATGTGTGCATGCTCAAAAGAGCGTTGTATGGGCTGAAACAAGCACCTCGTGCTTGGTACGCATGGATAGACAGTTATTTCACCGATCTTGGATTCACCAAGAGTGAGGCTGATCCGAACCTATACCAGATTGTGGTAGAGGGTAAGCTTTTAACTATTAGGTTTTTATGTCGATGATTTAATACTAACGGGTGATGAGCAGTTGATACACTCATGCAAGGCAGATCTTGCAAAGGAGTTTGAGATGAAGGATTTGGGCCTCCTTCATTATTTCCTTGGATTGGAAATATGGCAGCGGGAAGGTGAACTGTTTCTGTCTCAAGGAAAGTATGCTCGGGAGATACTGGAGAAGTTTCACATGCAAGGCTGCAAGCCTATCGACACTCCTCTTCCAGAAAATTGGAAGAAAGAGGATGCTATATCGGCAGAGGTAGTGGGTGCCACTATTTATCGACAGTTGGTGGGTTCGCTCATGTATTTAGTCAATACAAGACCAAACATATGCTATGCGGTGAACCAGCTTTCATAAGCGATGGTTAAGCCTACCAAGCTCTTTTGGAAGGCAGGCAAGCATGTCTTGAGATATCTCAGGGGCACATCTGAGTATGGTTTATGGTATAGACAAATGGATGAGGTGAATTTGCATGGCTTCACAGATGCAGATTGGGCAGGAAGCCCAACAGACAGAAAGAGCACATCAGGAGGGATTTTCAGTATCCTGACTACGGTAGTTTCGCAGGCAGAAATAAGATCCTAGGCACTCAATTCAGCAAGTTTTAAGCAGAATACATGGTAGCAATTTTAGCTACATGTGAGGCTATCTAGATGAGGAAGATTCTGGTTGGTTTGTTCAGTTCACATTTAGATCCCACGGTGATTCATTGTGATAATCAGAGTTGCATTAAACTCTCGGTTAATCCTGTGTTTCATGATAGATCTAAACATATTGATATCTGATATCATCATATCAAATATTGTGTGCAGTGGAAGATCATGTTGCTTCAGTACATTCCTACGGAGGATTAGGATACAGATATTCTGACAAAGGTGCTCACCAGGAGAAAATTCGAATACCATCGAGGCAGGATCGAGGTGAAGGATAATCCCTATCTTGTTGAGAGGAAGCGTTGAGATTCAACAAGATGATGAGCTTAGTGAAAAGAGTCACCTTCACTAAGTGGGACCGCTGGCTATTTTTGGTGCAAGTCTATTTTTAGACATGGTGATCATATTTCAGAAGTTGCGGGATGCTATTTTTGGATGGTTGATCAAGTTGGAAAAATAGATGAAATTAAATTTTTAGAATATTGGGCGAAGTCTATTTATAGATCGTCAATCTAAAAATAGATGCACGTTGATTATTATTAGCTCTTAATAATAATCAAACTCTAAACAACAAATTATTCTCTTGGAGCACTTCAGTTCAGTGCATAGATGTGGCACAACAGCTGACAGAAGCAATTACGCTATTCCTAAGGGTTTACTGGAGCTAATGCATGGAGGACTCAGTTAGAACTCAAGTGGCAGAGTTATGACACAGTTGGAAGAAGTAGTTATAGAGTTGTATTTAGTTTAACTTAGTTAGACTCAGTTGAGCTAGTTGTATCTAGTCTAACTGATTGATACACTAGTGAGAGTGAGTGAATTAATTGTATTCATTAATTCACAAATAATAACTCATTAATCAACTCGAACATCGTATAAAAGTAGTTAACTACAAGCAATACGGCGTCTGTGGAGACCAGTGGAGACATAGGTGAAAGGGCAAGACAGACTATCTATTGTGACTATAGTGATGCATTGATTGCATCACACACACATTGGAGATGCCAATGAGGATTGTGCGTTCAAGGATGGAGTAATTCGAATTCATTCATAGCTATTCTTCATTAGAGATTGCGCAGTGGAGGCAGGCTAGCAGGTGGCAAATATCGGTGCATGGATTTGCAAGATTGGGCCTGATTAGTGTATGACGATTATACTGTACTGAGAGCTTGTGATAAGCTTTGTATGTTTGTATGAGATTGTCATATGATCTCCATGTTACATAATATATAGTTGGGGTTTTTAGCTTCAGGCTTTACCGGTTAAAAACTGTGTTATGTGCAATTGAATATTTTTGTTTATGCTTCACATGTGTGTGCAATTAATTTTTTCGCAAAAGATTAAGAAGTGGAATAGATTCAATATCTTGCATAAAGTTAAATAGTGTGATATCAGGTGGATATTGGACATATGCATGCTTAGTGCATATAATTTCTACAGGTGCACTCTGATTGTTGTGATAGTAAGAGTAAGGTGTGCCTTGCATACCTTGTTGATATGGACGATGGCCTTTAGGCCTCCTCTGGTTGATGAAACAGAGTTGCTCTAGCATTGCTTCCCCACCTTGATATACAACCTTAAGTCTAGGTAAGGAGGGACACTTGTCTGTGGCATGATTCTCCTCACAGAATAAGCAAACCTCCATGACATTCAGTGGATATTCATTTCTTGGGTGCTTCCGGGTACATCTAGGACAAAATATGGCCAGGGCTCTCTCTTCTTCCTCTTGCTTCCTTCTAACCTGCATTGTGTCCATTTCCAAAGCAAGTGTGTGCAACATGTCACTCTTGAAGTCCTCTAGCATGTTTCCAATCTCATGTTTTATGGAGGTGGAAGAGGAAGGGGTATTGGATGTGTTTTTCCCAGCTCTTCCTGTCTTCCTAAATTCCCTAGAATGGTTCCAGAAGATAGTTTTGATTGTTTCATAAGGCAGTTGGTAGATATATCCTCCTGGTAGCATATTCAAGGTTTCTATCATCTCTTCTTTGATCCTTAATTTCCTTGGACCTACAGTAGTCTTTGTACTTGTTGTTGAAGTTCTCTTGCATATGTATGTTGAAGTTTGCAACAAGAAATAGTGAAATTGGCATCCGGAAACAACATCCATTATCTTAGTGAAAATTAAGCACCCATACTAGGGTGGGGCCCACACAGGATATTTTTAGGTGAATGTCTATTTTTATTATCCCTTAATTTAGATGGACATTAAACTGTAATCTATTCTCAATGTGGACTTGAAATAATTAACTGAAGTGGAAAATTCAATTAGCTAAGTGAATTTTGAGTTAAGAGGTTGGTTGGTGGGACATGCAGAGTGACTCCAGTTGTAACAGAGTGATTCTAGTTGTAACATAGTTGGAAGTGCAGTGGTGCATTAGTTAATGCAAGTTGTAAATCAGTTTAACTCAGTTAAGTGAGTTAAAGTCACTTGTGCTAGTTGTAACTAAAGATACACTAGTGAGAGATCAAGTGAATTAAATATTAATTAATTCACATGTAGTGATCTCACATGCAACTGATGTTTTTACTATTATTAACTACATGCATGTCAGATAGAGTGGAGACCTAGTTGAGTTCTAGGTGAAAGGGAAGATAACTATTAGTTGTGACATTATCCCCTTGCACACATGCAAGCACACAAACATTGGATGAGCCCATTAAATTTACGTAGTCAAGGCAGGCAAGGCTTCCATCATTCAGGGTTCTTTACCATCAAGGATTGCACAATGGAGGCAGGTTGTCAGGAGACAGTAAATTGGCTAAGGAACTTGCCAATTTTTGTATGACAGTGTGAGACAATTAGCTGATGTACTGAGAGCTCTTGTGAGAATATTTTTGTATGTAATTGTTTCATGATCCATGATATAATATATAATAGAATATAGTGGGGTTTTTAGTTGTAAGCTTTCCCCGGAAAATTATCTGTGTTATGTGTGATTGATCTTTCTTCATGCTTATGTAATTGGCGATTGTGGTTTTAATTCCGCAAAGATTTGTAGAAGCGATTCAGTATTTAACTTTAGCATATTGTTAGATGGGGTGAATCCAAGATATACATGCATATTGTATAATTTCTACACTGTGCCCAGGTGGTGATGTTGTCCCTAGGCAGACCCATGAACCAACGCAAGGTTGCATGCTTAAGGGTGGATGGGAATAGCTTGAACTTCTTATCATCAGAGGTGTAGTCATAAGTCCTATAGACAACATCAAATTCAAACATGAATGTGTTAGGATCCTCAGAGGTAATTCCATGGAAGTGTGGAAGAGCTGAGGGGCTAATGTTTTTCATCTTAGTTTCCCCATCTACCTCTCTTATGGGAAAGGCTCTCTGGATCCCAACCATGGTTAAGATAGGTGAAGTAGGTTCGTTAGTTGGACTAAGGTCTTCTTCTTGTTCTTCCCCAATAGGTTCTTCATAGTATTCAGAAGACTTTCCTATTGGTAGTTCAATCTCACTGCCACTAAAGAAGAGTGGAGGGTGGATAAGAGGTGATGTGGGGGTTTTAGGTAAGATTTGTCTTTGAGTATTCCTACTCCTACGAGGCATGAAAACTAGATTTTTTTGTATTTTTTTCAATATTTCTGAAATAACATGATAAGAAAGGAAATCATAAAAGAATGTTAAAACAAAATCAAAGCATCTACTAGACACCTCCCTGGAAACAACGCCAAAAAGTGGTGGGCCCTGGTATTGCACCAAGAGTGTTGCAACTCCTAAGGGCTGCCCTACTTTAGTTTCTCAACCTGGGGTTCGTATAAACTTGGAGGTGACAATGCTATATACATAGCAGATGCATCCTGCTCATGTCATCCTCTTCTACTTTACGAAAGGGTGTTATTTCTTAAACTATGATAAGAACTGGAAAGTAAATTGCTGGAAGGAAATGACAGAAAGGAAACTAAATTAAATTTCAGAAAGGAAATGATGGAAATGAAACTAATTTAATTTGCAGAAAGGAAATGGCATAAATGAAACTAATTTAATTTGCATAACGGAAATGGTAGGAATGAAACTAATTTAAATTACACTTAACTTGGCCAATCGGCTAAACACACCATGCTCTATCTACCATGCTCCTATCTATGCAGCTATTCATGACCTAATTCTAATTGGAAGAGGTGTTGCTTGCAGTTTGGAGAAGAAAGGGTTAAAGGTGCTAATGGAGGGTTTAACCACATGAAATAAGGCTTAGAAGTGTGAAAGAGGGTTTAGACTTTATTAAAACTTATAATATCGCAAAAATCATTTGGATTGGGAGGATTTTAAAAGTGTGATGGCGGAATTGCGATGGGAGGATGGAAGTGTGATATGCGATATCACAATCGCAATATCGCAAATCCGGAGGGGTAGCGGAAATGTTGTGTGAGAGCGGGAGAAAAATGCGAAATGCGATGAGATAAAAACTGCGAAATGTGAAATGCAACATGATGATGTGGCAGTAGGGCCAGTGGAATAGTATGACAACGATGTCGCAATCGGCGTTGGGAGCAGAACGTGTTATGAGAACCAAATGAAAATTGTGATTTGGGATTGTGGTGTGGCGAAGTATGAAGAATTATCATAATCGGCGTTTGGAGTGTTAAGTGTTAACGGGAACCAAATGGAAAATGCGAATTGTGATTGCGATGTGGCTGAGTACAAAGAATTATCGCAATCAACGTTTGGAGTGGTTAGTGTTAATGGGAACCAAATGGAAAATGTGAATTGTGATTTGCGAAAGGAATTGCGGTAAGTCTTTTAAAGGGGAAAAAAAGGAAAATTTTGCAAAATGCGATGAGTGACATGGCAGCGGGGTTTCGATGAGGAAATGGTGAAGGTCAAAATCTTAGCATTTTTAAGTGTTTTGTGAATAAAAGGGGGCGGTAGCTGCAATAAAAGAAATAGGAGGGAAATGGAGGCGCAACACCAACGATGGAGGTGTAAAAACAGAGATGGAGAATGAAGTGGGGAGGTGCCAATGGACTTCCCTAGTAATTTGATTCTTATTTCTGCAAACAACTCTGTTGATATATGCACGAAAAACAGACAAATGCGTGAAAATACAGTAAAAAAAGGAAGGTTGAAAATGGTAATGCAACTCTACTCTATTCTAAAAAACAGTGAACATAAATCAATTTTTGGGTCTGTGGGAAGGTTCACCCTCCTCTAGCTATGTTGATAGAGATGAGAATGGAGGTCTTGATCCACAGCTTTAAAAATTCTCTCCTCTATTATATTACTCATAAGCAAATGAAACCTACAGCAACACACTGAAAGCAAAAACAAAAAACAAAAATGAAACTATCGAAAGCAGATCTACTGATATCAAGCAAAGAACAAGTACAACAGAGAGGCTGAGGCACATGGATTGGGCCCTAACCCACAACCTAGTTCTCTTGAACCTGAATCAGTAAAATTAATTCAGTCTGGTCATTTGATGAAAGAATAGTCTCGTACATTTCTGAAATTTTGAATCACTATGTACAATAATTAAAAAAAGCTCAATAGCTTGCATAAAATTTCCCAATAGAATCCAATCCTTCCTAGCTCTAGCTCTGCTATATTATTGTACAGGGCAGCTACCAAAATCTCCCTTGAAAATAATGATTAATTCCACTTGACTCCATGTAAACATAGACTGAGTGCACTTTGGTCTTTGAGTTGCTTGGCTGCCTCTGGAATTCGAATTGTTGGAGAGAATCCTTGGGGATCCTTTGGTTGCCTTCAAGAGTTAAGGAGGGTAGAAAATCCTCCTCGTGAGCCCTGGTATTGCACCGAGATTGCTGCAACTCCTAGGGGCTGTCCTACTTTACTTTATCTTCTCGGGGTTCATACAAACTTGGAGGTGACAATGATATATACACAACAGATGCATTCTACTCATGTCATCCTCTTCTGTTCTATGAAAAGGTGCTAATTCTAGAGTTTCTCGGTGAAGTCTGTCACACTTCAATGAAAATAAACTAAATTGCAGAAAGGAAACTAAATTAAATTGTTGAAAAGAAATGACAGGAAAGGAAACTAATGCTAACTTGCAGAAAAGAAATTGCAGAAAGGAAATGACCAAAAGGAAACTAATCTAAAGTGTTGAAAGGAAATGATAAAAAGGAAATTAATTCTAATCACACTTAGCTGGCCAAATGGCTAAACACACTTATACTTATCCAATGCTCTATCTACCATGCTTTTATTCATGCAACTATGTATGACCTAACTAAATTTGAAAATGTGTTTTTTTTGCAGCTTGGAGAAGAAAGGGGTAAGGGTGCTAATGGAAGGTTTAAACACATGAGGGCAAGGCTTGAAGGTGCATGAGTGGTCCTACTTTATTAAAACCTTATTATATCGCAAATATCCTTTAGAGTGGAGAACTTCCAAATATGCGATGGCGGAATTGCGATTGGGATGTTGGATGCAAAATGCGATCTGCGATAATGTAATGTGATAATTCAGTGCAGTACCGAAATGCAATTGCGATATTTCACAATCGGGGTTTAGGAGCCGGTAGCAGTAAGTGAGGTGGAGGTGACTCTTGTGATTTGTGACTACAATCAGATGACGTGGTGGAAAGGTGGCTGGCGGTGTACGATAGCAATCTCAAAATCAGAGTTTCGGGAGCGGATAACATTAACGGTGAACATAAGAATTTGTGATTTTCGATTCCGCAAATGGGTTTGTAGTAACGATATCCCTGGTAAGTGAAACGAACAAAGAAGGGTCAGAATTTAACGTTTTTGGATATTTTTCGATAATAAGTGGTAGTGGTAAGGCAAAAAGGTTATCGTAATCGCAATGAGGAGTGACAAAAGATAGGAGAGAGGGAGGATCTACGGTATGCGAGATGCGATAAGTGAGAAATTCTAAAATAAAAGAGCGGAGGTCAAAATCTAAAGTGTTTGGAGGGTTTTCAAGTTAAAATGGTTGCGATAGCTGCGCAAAGAGAAAAGAAGGGATAGAAGGTGAACTTTAAGGTTTTGGGGGAGTTTTTTGGAATAAAAGGGTGTGGGAGATGCGATAAGAGAAAAGGAATGAATAGAAGGCATAACCACTATGCAAATGGGTGTAACACAGTGTACCAGAGCGTAACAATAGAGACAGAAGGGAGATGGAAGATGAAGCAGGAGGTGTCAGAGAACTTCTCTTGGGATATACTGCCCATACTTGCAATCAACCTGCCTATTTATGCAAGAAAGACAAACAATATGTTCATGAAAATACAGGCACTGATCTAATCTATTTCCAAGAAATCATAAGTGAGAAAGCATTTTTGGTATGTGGGGAAAGGTCTACCCTCCTCTAGCTCTATTGACAGAGTTGAGAGGGGAAGGCTGGCCTCACAACTTTATGAAGTTTATCAACTATTCTACGACTATGTAAGCAGATTAAATCTACAACGAAAGACAACTAGAAGAAAACTAAAACAACAATGAAAATATCAGCAAACTAGCTAACTGTTCAGAAGCAAAACTCACTAAATGACATGAAAGAAAATAATGATAACAACAGAGAAGTTGAGGCACATGGGTTGGGACCTAACCCAAGAGCCCAACTCTCTAGAACTAGATCAATAAAAATTCATCTTAATACTCATTGCATTACAAAAATATAGTCTTATTACATCCTGAAGGTCTTAAACAACAAAAGCCTAAAATCTTGCAACAAAAGTTCCGAATGGAATCGAATGGACCAGAATCGACCCTAATTAGCTCTTGATCAGTTTTATTTGTCCTAAAGGGCAACTACCAACATCTCCCTAAAAAATAGTGATTGAGTCCACTTTGACTCAAAGTAAACCATAGATTAAGTCACTTCGTCCTCAGTTTGCTTGACTGCCTTTGATAGTTAAGGAGGGTGGACAAACCCCTTGAATCTCTCCAAGTTTTCTCCATAATTTCTTGACATTGTGCTCATATATTCTTCAATATTCATATTCCAGTGGCAGGGAGAAAGTCCCTAAATTATCTCCTTCTCCAAATCTGCATAATCTGCCCAATATTCTCACAATATTCTACAAAAATAACAAATATTAGGCACAAATATACAATTACCTTTAAACCTTCCTAAGAACATATTAAAGCATAAGAAAATATTATTAAGTGCAGAAGGAGAGATCAATATATCTTTTCATGTGCATAAGGAAGGTAGATGGGCCTAAGAAAGGTTAGATGGGCCTTAATTTATGTCTAATTTAGAGGCCCATCACCTCATATAATTTCTCCTTGTTGTCTCCTTCAATTCTTTATGATAAATTCTTCAAAAATAATGTCAATTACTCATGATTTTCTGCACTCAACCTCATATTAGGCACTCAGAGTATGTTAGCCTTAATCACCACCTATATACTAGCATCATAAAACCAAATAACAATAAAAATGCAAGCAAAAGATATTTAAGAAGGCAAAAGGGTGACGATTAACCCCTCCAAATATGTCTAATGATGGAGCTCATCAACTACCATGTAATTTGCTTTTGTAGAGCTTAATGCTACATGCTTCTGCTTCTTGCTATACCAAGAGGCAACCCTTAATCCAATGTTAAAGAAACACACTGAAGTGTTTTTTTGATCCATTGCATTACATGCCTAGTCTTCATTAGTATTGCCAATTAACTTGACACCATCACCTTCAATATATTTCAACCCATACTCAATTGTACCTTGTATATATCATAACACATGCTTTATTTTTTTCCGATTCACTCTCTTTGGTTCCACCATGAACTGATTAAGAGTGTTGACTAAAAAGCAAATGTCAGACCTTCTGTTGACCGAATACATGAGAAATCCAATAAGTTGTGTATATAAGGGGGGGTCCACTACTTCCTTCTTTGATGCATCAATCTTCCTCCAATTGGTTATCATAGATGTAGACATGGATCTACAATCTAACATCTTAAATTTCTTCGATATCTCAAAATTATATCTTCCTTAACCAAGGAATATTTCCCCATCTATTTGCCACACCTCGAGTCCTAGAAAATAGTGCATCAACCCCGAGTATTTCATCTCAAAATCTGCTACGAAGTCCCTCTTGAGTCTTCTATGAGCCTTGGTGACCCAATCAAGAATATATCATCCACATACAAAACAAGAATGAGTGGTTCACCTCCAACCATAAGATATTAGAAGTTTGAATTTGCATCATTCTTCACGAAGCCCATCTCCTGCAAGTAGTTGTCAATACGACCATACCATGCCTTGGGACCTTGCTTGAGCCTGTATAGTGCTCTATTTAACCTGCATACATGGGTTTCCCTCCCATGCATCTCAAAACCCTCTAGTTACTTGATGTACACATCCTCTTCTATGACTTCGTTCAGGAATGTCGTCTTGACATCCATTTGATGATTTAACCATCCCATTTGTGCTAAGTATGAGATCACGACCCTAATGGAACTATACCTAACCACAAGAGAAAACTACTACTCATAATCTATTCCCTCTTTTTGAGAGAAACCCTTGGTCATGAACCTGGATTTAAATTTTTCAATGTTTCCATCTACAACGTGCTTGATCTTAAAGATCCAGTGAGAACCAACCATTATCCTATCCAACGGTCTAGGCATCACCTCCCAAACATCATTAACACATGATGGAGTTGTATTCCTCCACTATAGCATCTTTCCACACTTGGTGCTATGAAACCTCTTAATCGCTGGAAGGTTCATTATCAATGAATTGACTCATCAATTCCTTGTAACCTGAATATCTCTCTGGTGATCTCTTGTTCTTGGTGCTTGACATAGAAGCTCTTTCAAACTCATGTGCATCTCTTAATGTTTAAAGCACCTCATGGTTCCCCCTACCGACTGTAGTGGGTGGAGCTTCAAACTCCTCGTCATGTTCCTACTCGTTATTCTGCGAACTCTCCTCTCCACTTGTACCTTCACTAGTAATTGTACTTACACTTGTGCCCTAAGCCTGAGATTCTTGTTCAACCCTTGGAGCTTCTACCTGCTAACTGTAATCAATTGTTGGCAACTCGTGAGATATTCTGAAGGCTTTCTCCTCCTAAAACTTAATATCATGTCTCATGGTTATCATTTGAGTCCCCAGAATATAAATCCTATATGCCTTGGATGTTTTGTTGTAAACAATGAAATACCTCTTCTCTACAACTGAATCTAGCTTGGTACGATTCTCGACTGGAATGTGACAATAAGTAATATTGCCAAAAACCCTGAAATGACCGAATTTTGGCTTCTTCCCTGGAAATGCCTCATCAGGTTTCATCTTTCCCAACACCTTATGTAGGACCCTATTTTGAATGTAGATTGTCGTGCTACATGATTCTACCCAAAGATATCTAGTAATATCATGATCATATAGCATGTCCCTCGCTACTCCAACTAAGGTTATGTTCTTTTGTTTTGTAACCCCATTATGCTATGGGTTGTATGGAGTTGTCCACTCTCTCTTGATTCCCTTCTAGGCACAAAACTCCTTGAAGGCTTTCTCAATATACTCATCCCCATTGCATTTCTGAAGTACCTTTATCTTTTTTTCCATCCAATTCTCCACAAAAGCCTTAAACTCTTGTAAGGGAATAAAGACTTCATCTCTTGTATTTAGCATTCATGGAGAAATAATTAGTAAACGTCATGAAATATCCATAACCCTTGAGAGACTTTGTGGACAATGGACGATAAATATCAGAATGTATCAAATCTAACACCCTTGGCTCTATTGTCACTCCTTGGAAACACCTATCATCATTTCTTTGAGAAATTTAAGTGATCCATGATGGATATGACCCATCCTCCCATGACACAACTATCCCATATCTTTGCTATTATTGTTGCTAACCAATGCCTTTGAAGCTTCTAACTACAACTTGTACAACTTGTTACCTCTCACTCCAACCTCCTTTACTGAATTCCAATCCTGGTGTTTCATATACACCTTCTATCCTTGAAAGTATACATCATGCCCCTTATCCTAAATAGTAGAAATTGAAATCAGGTTCATTCCCAACTCCCTCTGAAATAACGTGGATATTTTTTCCAAACTCCTTATGAAATGTGATTGTCCCTCTCCCAATTGGAGTACACTTGGACTTGGTTCCCATTTGTATCTAGAAGTTTATCTCCTCTGCTTTGTATCTATATAAATACTCTATAACTCTTTTCATATGACATGATTTCCCACTATCAATGTACCAAACTCTTATGGTGGTTGAGCTAGATAGGAAAGCTATGAGAGAGAACTCATCCTTAAGTCATGAAGATAGTTCAATAATGTCTATTGAAGTTGTTGTTTGTTTCTCCTTCTTTTCATCCTTCTCCGGAAATGCTTAACGCTCTAAAATAACTCGACCTTCTTTGTAAATAATAAACTGGCTAGAAAAACTCCCTTTGAAACTCTGAAGCTGGAAGTCTTCTTGAATGAAGAATAAAACCTACAAAACTTTCCTCAATTCTGGTTGTTGAAACCCTCCTAGTGTCTTACTAAAAAATCACCCAACTCAAGTTACTCAATGTATCTCCAAAGCTATCCATTGACTTTCCTCTATAATCTCTCATTCACAAATGAATGGCCACATTTAGACATTAACTTGATCCAATCGATGGCTAAGATAAGCTTAGAAAATTTCTTGCAGCTCGCAAAGTTAATATTATCTCAATTAATGTTAATTAATTAACCACTTTCCCTAAGTTTTAACTTTGGAAATATTAAAAAATTATTGATTGACTTAATTAAGATTTTTTTCCTTCGTGAAACTTAGGAAAAATTACATGGGCTTGGAGATAATTAATTCCTTTGTATTCCTAGTCTCAATGACACCTATCAAGGCTAAAACACCTATTCAAGCTACAATATTTAACACTTAAAAGGGAGATGATGGATGAAATGGAAAAGGAATTTGAATGAAAAGAAGGAATAAATTCCAAAATCCATGACTGAAAAAAGGAATAAATACAAAATTACAAACCATTCTATTATGAAATCTCCCTAAAATGGATATGGAGATCCAAGGAAATAATGAACATAAGAAGAAGAATGGTGTTGATATTCAATCACCTATGGGTATTGTTTTATCACAAACAAAGAGCACAAATATTGAATCACAAAATCTTGTTCATTCATCACTCCAACATGTTCACCATTAAAGGTTCAACTTGGCACCAATGAGCTACTTCATTTCAAAGATCAATAACGAGATATTTGATGGTAAAGATCATATAACATGGATATCTCAGGTGGAGAAATACTTTGATCGGCACCAATTATTAGCCATTAAAAAGGTAGTTATTGCATCATTGTGTTTAAAACAAGATCAATTTGTATGGTATAAATGCCTTTGTGAATGAAAAAAGGGTTCTCTTGTATCTTGGTCCCATTTTACAGAGGAGTTGATATCCAATTATGTGAATGTTGAGAGCAATACTTTCTCTATTCAATTACTAAATTTGAAATAAGGAGATCCAATTACATAGCACACTCAAAAATTCCAAAAGTTAAATCTTAGGGTAAAGAACATTTAAGAGGATAATTTGTTAGACCTCTTGATGGGAACTTCAAAGAAAATCAACCAACATGAAGTGTGTCTCTTTGAATCTAAATCCCTAGAGCATGCTTTCAATATGGAAAGGAAAGTTGAAAGTAAAAATATTGCACAATAAGAGTGGTAATTGACAACCATAGAGATATCCAAGCTCCATCTCCAGACCTCATCCAACCAACAAGGCTGACACCTCAAAAAATGGATCAAAGAAGAGAAAAAGGATTATGTTTCAATTGTGATAGCTAGTAGAGTAAGTGACATAAATTCAATGAGAAGAAATTATTATACATATATTATGAAGAGGATTAAAAAGTGGAACCATCATAAAAAGATCTATAGCTAGAAGAGACTACTCCAACAATATCTTGTCATGAATTGGCTGATATCGATACTCCAAAAATCCTCGAGATAGAAGGATATATCAAAAAAAAAAATGCAACAATGTTGATTAATTTGGTTTTATCCATAACTTCATCAATTACAATGTAGCAAAACTTCTCAATTGTTTTGTATTTCTAGCTTTAGGGTTTCCTGTAATTATTGCAGATGGAGGTACCATATATTTTTAGGGAAGTGCCATAATATTAAGTTCAATATGAGAAAGTAATTATTGGATAGTCACATTATTGCAATTCAAATGGGTGGTATTAATGATGTATTAGTGGTCCAATGGTTACAATTATTAGGAACGTCGACCACTAATTTTCAAGAGGTTTTCATGAGATTTACCTCAAAAAACAAAGAAATTGATCTTAGAGATATCCAAGGGAATCCCTCTAAAGTGATATCCTCTAGAAACATGAAAAAACTACTAAAAAGGGGATATCATAGTGTAATTGCACAATTATGTTCATTAGATGTTCAAATATATGTATCCTTTTCTCAAATGGATCTCCAAAAAGTTATAAACAATAATTCCAAGGTATTTGGAGAAATTCCTGAGGGTCTTCCACTTGTTCAAGATTATGACCATGCTATTCGCCTATGACTAGGAAGTGTACCACCTAACATTCAACCTTACATGTCTCGATATGCATAAAAGAGTGAGATTCGACATGTGGTTTAAGAAATGTTAGATGTTGGCATCATTTAACCTAGCCAAAGTGTTTTCTCTTCACAAGTGGTGATGGTTATAGAAAATGATGGTTCATAGCATATGTGTCCAGATTATACACAACTCAACAAAATGAAAATCAAATATAAGTTTGTTGTTCCTATCATTGATGAATTATTAAGTGAATTACATGGAACAATTTTCTTTACTAAGTTGGATCTTTGTTTGAGGTATCATCAAATTATAATGAGGCAAAAATACATTCCTAAATAACCTTTAGAACACAATAAGGTTATTATGAGTTTTCAATTATGCCATTTGGAATTACTAATGCACCTCAACATTTCAAAGTTTAAGAATTTGGGTGTCAAGCCATTCCTTATAAAATTTGTGTTAGTATCTTTTGATGACACATTAATCTACAACAAATCTTGGCAATAGCATGTGCAATATGTTGATAGGGTCTTAACACTATTGGAAGAACAACAACTACATGCAAAGCCTTCCGAGTGTGCATTTGGAGTTCAAGGAGTGGAATGTTTGGGTCATATTGTATCTCATGAAGGTGTCAAAGTGGACCCTAACAAAATTAAAGCTATAATGGAATGGATAATCCTCAAAACCTTGAAGAAACTTAGAGAATTCTTAGGATTGATCAGGCTATTACTGCAGGTTTTTCAAGAATTATGGTCAAACAACAACACCTCTAACAAAATTATTAAATAAGGAAGCATTTTCTTGCACTCAAGAAGTAACCAAAGCTTTTAAAAAACTTATAAAAGACTATATGTACAACTCCTACCCTAGCCGCATCCGACTTCACAAAAAGCTTTTTCGTGGAGTGTAATGTCTTAGGCCATAGCATTGGTGTAGTTTTAATGCAAGAAGGAAGGAACCTTTCCTTTGAAAGTAGAAAACATAAAGGAAATAACTTACTCAAACCCATTTATGAAAAGGAAATATTGGCCATGCTACATGCAATTAAGAAATGGTATCCTTACCTAATAGGAAGAAACTTCAAAGTGAAAACATATAATGATAGTTTGAAGTACTTGTTGGAACAAAGACTATTTTCGAAAGATAAATAAAAGTGGGTTACACAGATTCTAGGTTATGACTTTGAAATTATCTAGAAAAAGGGAAAAAAAATATCATGGTAGATGCAGTCTCAAGGAAAGAGGAAGACACAAAGGGTTTATAGTGCTATTTCCATTCCACAATTTGACTCGGTGGAAGAAGTAAGGATAAAATGGAAGCAAGATGAGAAGGTATACAAACTAACTACAAGATTATCCCAATGAAACATAAAAAAATGGTGTGTAAAATTGATTTATTGTGGTATCGAGATCACTTATATTTATGTAAGAACTCTCGGCTCAAATAGAAGGTCCTTTTACAATTACACACTTCTCCTTTAGGACGTCATTTAGGGTTCTTGAAAACTTGATTTTTTTTGGTAAGGTCTTAAAGAAAATGTACAAAATTTAGCCATTGAATGTTTGGTCTCCCAACAAAATTAGGTAGAGACCTCGGGGCTCCTACAATCATTAATATCCATACCAATCCAATGTCCATAAGAATTTTCAATGGAATTTATTATAGTTCTACCCAAGTATGAAGGAAATAATGTCACCATGTAATAGTAGATCAATTCATGAACTATGTCCATTTTTTCTCTCTTTCTCATCTTTTTAAAGCAAGCACATTTTTCATAACTTTCATGCAAACAATTTAGAAGCTAAACAAAATCCTCAAGATTATTGTAAGTGATAGAGATCAAATTTTCGCTAGAAATTTCTAGACTAAATTATTCTTTTGTTTGAGTACTTGGCTCATAGTTCCTTTTACCATCCTTAATCCGAATAGAAAACTAAGATTGTGAAATAGTTTCTAGAAGAGTGTATTTGTTTCTTTGCATATGACAAAAAAAGCACAATGGGTTAAGTAGTTTCCCTTGGTAGAATGGTGGTACAACACATCCTTCCATACTTCATAAAAAATTTCCCTATTTTTGGCACTTTATGGACATCGTCCTCCTTCCACCGCATCACTTTCCAAAGGGATTTCAAAGGTTTAAGAAATGGAGGACCACACAAGGCACCAAAAATAGGTTCTCAAGCTATTGATGTACAACATGGTGATAGCACAAAACTGGATGAAACAATAAGTAGATCAACATCACACTGAAATAGAATTTGAAAGGGGGGAATTGGGTATTTTTTAGGTTACAATGATATAAACAAATGTCCCTCAAACAACAAAATAAATACAATAAATCAACACCCAAGTATTATGGCCCCTATAAGGTGTTGCTAAGGGTTGGAAATATGGATAATAAATTAGAGTTGGTTACATCTTCATGTGTACATATTGTCTTCCATGTTTCTTGCTTAAAGAAGGTAATCAATGACAAGATCCCAATCCAAACTATTTTACAAGAGATTAATGAAGAAGGGAAAAACATGCTAGAACTAGAAACAATCCTTAAAACACGAATTAGGAAGTTATGAAATTGAGTAATTATTGAGTACCTCATAAAACATAAGAACATACCAATGGAAGAGGTGACATGGGAGGATGAGTTCTTCATGCATAAACACCCATTATTAATCAAGTGTTGAGGACGACACTTGTTTGAAGGGGAGGGGCATGTTAAACCCTAGATAAAACTCCATGTTAACCCTAAAATCCCATAGGAAGCCCCATATATTGAGTTCTTGCATTCTTATAGTTATGTTAGTAGGTTAGCCATAACCTTTCGTTGTACCCTTTTATTATAATTACACACATTGTCTCCTATATATGTTCCAAGGATACCTAGTCTTAGGATCATCTCATCTTGTCTTAAATTGTACTCATTATAAAAGGAGGTTTCCCCCTTGAAGTGGATTGTATTCATTTATTTTTTGTCATTTTCAAGGTGTTTGCTTCATAACAACTGAATAACATGATCACACTTTCGAGCACGAGGAATAACTTTGGGCATCTTGATTAATACCTTGGAATGATTATTAATAACTCTTTGGAGATTTAAAGGCACACACAATTTATATATTTGAACATCTAACGATCACTTTACACAATTACTCTTAATTGTCCCTATTTTGACAATTTTGTCATGTTTTTTAAGGTTATCACTCTAATGGTTTCCCTTGTATACATTTAAGTTCAATTTACCTACCATTTAAGAAAAATCCTCTAAAGTTCATGGGGTGTAGAGCAGACAGCGACAAGGTGTTTTATTAAATCCCTTTGTGGTGTAAAGGTCACAAAGTCGAAACTACGTAGAAAAAAATCCAACCATGCTGTGATCCCCGGGTGATTTTGACGGATTAGATGTCCTCGAGTCATGGCTACTCAAGCCACAAGTTAGTCATGCCAGTCATCTCAAGGCTCACATAAACTAGCAAAAATAAATGCTCTCAAAATTAAAAGCTATTATTCCCATTTTTGTAACCATTGGACCTCTAAGACCACATCACGAGTAGCCATTTGGATTTAAATTGGTAGGATAGCCAAGCAATTATCTTCCATAGTGACCTTTACGTTATATTACTTCCCTAAACAATTTATGGTGCCTGCATCTTCAATTATTACTTAAAATTCTGATGTGAGTTGTATAAAGTAATTAAGAAATTTTTTCTGAGCTTAGTTAATGAAGTTATGGGTACTACCATAATCAATTGACATTGTTGCCTTTTTTTTTCTTGATATATACTTCTACATTGAGAGTTTGAGGAGTGCTAATATTATCTAAAGCACGATGAGACGTGGTTAGAGTAGTCTCTTTAGTTCTTGATTTTTTGGAGGTTCCAACTATTTTTCTTCCTATTCGCAATTTATGTGGAATAATTTATTCTCATTGCACTTGTGCTCCTTATTATACTTGTTGCCACAATTGAAACATAGTCCCTTTGTTCTTTTTTCACCCACTTACTCAGGTGTCAATCTTGTAGGTTGAGTGAGGTTAGAAGTGGGAACATTGCACCCTTTGTAGGCATTAGTGGCAACCCCTATAGTACTTATATTTTCACTTTCAACTCTCTTTCCCATAATGGAAGTTCCAAGGATTTTGACTCCAAGAGATACAAATAATGTTGAATGCTCTCCTTTAAAATAACTATAAAGAGATCCAACAATTTATCATTTGGAAGGTCCTTAACTCCAAGACTCAACTTTTGAATCATTAAATGTGCTCACTAACTGGATTTCCTTGCCTAAGATTTGTTGATGGGATAAAGAAGTTGTTGCTCATACCATCTCCATAATGCATAATCAATTCATTCATAAAAATACACCAAGATATAATAGAGTGCTTTTTGCATTCACAAAGTCATCAATGCCATACAAATTAATTAGGTACCAAACATAAGGACACAATATATACTTTTTGGAGATTTGGCACTCAATGTACATCAAATAATTGTTTCATTTGGCATATCCATGTTGTGGGATATATTATAAAGCTTCCTCATATCGATATCAAGAAATAAGTGTTTCCTTGGTTTCAAGTTGAAACCAAGATGGCATGGATCTTGGAGTGATGACTAATCAAGTGTTTGGGACTCAATCCTTTTTCCCTCCAACTATGTTCAAAGGTTCTCCATTTCTAACTAGGGCTTGCTCCTCTTCTTTTGATGATACTTTTATTGAGATGGAGAATTTAGGATAAGGAAACTTGTTTTCTCCTTCATAAGGTCTCCTTTGTGTCTTTAAGATCATCTATGCTTGCCATCACTTTTAGATTGTCCTTAAAATTTTGGAAATTTGCTTACTTTACCATATTTATGATGCCAACATTATTTTCCATTACACTTTCCATGCTCCCCACTTTCTCTTCCAACTTGGACAAATTAAATTTCACTTCTTGATTCTCTCTCATGTCGAGGACAAACCTTAATAAGCCTTTATAGGAGTTGCATTTGGGTTTGGTGCATTTAGAGATATTTGGGCTAGGGTTTTACAAGGTCTCATTTATGAGGAAGTGTCTTTATTATATCATTAGGTTTCCAACGTTAATACTTCTTTGGTCTTTCACGTTTCTAACTAAGAAGGATGGATTGCACCCTTAGTCATACTAATTGATTCCCACGTATGAAAGAGTAATCCCTGGAGTGTCATGCTTGATGCACTATAGATATAGACCATTGAAGGCTTATTTAATCATGGTATTAAGTATGCTTATAAGGATTCTGATATACCCTAGGGTATGTGAAAGATCAAACCCATAAACATACTACCTAATATGGTACTACTATGTAGGTACCAATACACATATATATGGGCATCTAATTATGACCCCATCTATATTCTTTATGTGTATGTTTCCTAGAGGTAGTTTTACCCATTGAATGACAAATATTTGTGTTTATATAAGATGTCAATAAACATCTCTAGCCGAAAAATCTAATGGTTACAAAATAGCAAAACATTAAAATTATGTTCTCCTGAGAACCCTTGTAAACTCTTGATTTGGCATATACTCTGCCAACTAATCTTGCAATTAATGCAAATTTGATTTCTATTATCTTATGTGTTCAAAATTTTGTATTGTAGTAGACTAATATGTCCACTTCAAACTCCCATAAGTCTTGTTTAATTTTAATTATTTAAGAGAAATTTATGTCAAAGTTACCATAAATTATTATTTTTGGTGTTTTTTTAGGTGAGTGAACCTATTTGAAATGCCATTTCTACAATAATACCTTGATGGGTTTGGAATTTCTACTTAAAATACCTTGGGTTTTCTTCTATTCAATCCCATAAGTAACACTTAATTGGGAGCTCATATATTCATATATTATTGTTTTACCAAAAATAATGGAATTTCCACATGAACCCAATGATTAAAAAGTTAACAATGAAAATGGTAAGATGACTTGGTTGTGGAAACTAAATGAATGAATGTACACTTTCATACCAAATTTTTGACTCAAAAATTCAAATAAGCATAAAAAATGCCTAATTTAAAAATTCCAGGCTTGAATCAAGTGAGAGTGAATGAATGAGAATCAATTTTTAGGGGCAACTTTTTATTACAATATATGTTAAGAACATATGTTTTCAAGAGGGCAACCTTTTTTGTACAACTTGAGTGGGCCTAATGGTCAAGAACATGTATTTTTTCCTAGGAGGTCACAAGTTCAAATCTAGAGGGAGGTAGGGTATATACACCATTGTATACTTTAGCCATCAAATCATTGTTTGAAGGGGGCACCTTGTCCCACAAACAAGGGGGCATCACACACCCCTTTGATTGGTGTTTTGCTTGGTGTGACATAAAATTAGACTATTATTATTATTATTATTATTATTATCATAATTAGACTATTATTATTATTATGATCATGAAGTGCACACGATAGGATGATCCTTTAAATGATTCTTCTTAATGTATATATAGGAGATAAAGAGGTCTATAAAGCAACAATAACAAGTCAACATAATTATAACTAAGGTAATAATAATGAATGAGGGTTATGTTTCAGGGCTTAATGACAATTCAACCTCCTCACATGGATGCCTTATGATGATAGGCACTAGCCACTTCAAACATAGATAGTTTTGTAGATCAGATAAAATAAGATAATCTTATTAATGTCCAACAAATGACCATAATAAATAGGTCAATAGGACTAAAAAAACATCGAGTATGAAATCAATTCCCAATACCACTTAATCAAGAGCATAAAAAAAGTTAAGTACACAACTGAAAAACAAAACAAAACCATGATAATTATAAAGAATGTAAAGACATGTTAGTAATATAAATCGAGGCAGCATGATGAGAGAGAGAAGAAGGTTTTTCAATCGAGTTATCAATCACCATGATGGGGCCAATGCATTATATGATGATGTCAATTGGAGAATACCTAGGGTCGAGGGTGCATGACTATGGGCATGGCTATTGAACCTTGGGAGGAGCCCTAGATTAAGGAGGTTCTCACTCACAACATCTGACTTTTTTGGAATGGATGGGAAAGGGTTGGGAGGGGAGGTGTGTATGGGGAAATATTTGAATAAAAGCCTGAATGCTTGCCTAGATTTGAAGAATAATATCTACATGGAGGGAATGCAAATATGGAACATTTGAGAGTTGATTTACATGTCAATCTAGAGTGAATTAGGGATTGAGAAGTCATGTAATTTTCTCCCAATATTTATCTCTTAGTGGATGCTTTGTTAAACAATCTATCCATAAATATGACCATAGTCCTTAAACCTGGTTGATATATAGTCATGATATTCATTTTGTTAGTATTAATTTTTATATTCGTTGTTATTTTCAAATTTCACTTTGTATAAATAATATAGTATTTACAAACCAATTTATGCAGGCCAACCACTTTTTGTCACACTGCGAGACTTTTCATTCCACCAGGGTGTCTCTTACCACTCAAAAAGTCTAGTTGATGCATAGCACTGATGTGACCTCATAAGTTGGGCATGGCCATCAACACATTCGTATCACCTGAAATATGCCACACCATCATGCCCCGACCTTACCCAAGTCAGGCATATCTTCAACTATGTGGACTATTGGAATGCTCGATTCACTATATATGATGCTACAAAATTTCCACCCAACCATATGCGACTTGCTATTACATCCCTCGATCCAAGGATATAGTCGAACAACTGATTTCCGAATGTGAAACTGCGCTCGATGTATATCCAAGCCCCCATATGATAGTCACCAAGAATCTTGTTCCTACGTTGGAGTAGTGTCACATCATTGATTACCCTACCACCACTGTCGACTTTCATGATCTTACGTACATGATCATTACATTGAAAAATCACGATGTCCCCAACAAAGGTCGTGATGCGACCCTTGCTAGTTGCCCATCCTATCCTACTCAAGAAGAAGTTCCCCTTGGTCCTCTTAGCAAGCTCAATCACACTCACACTCTAGTACACCATCCTCATTCCCTTATGCTACATCATGAGTCAACCACCATGGCTACTAAGATACGAGCTCGCTATGTAGCTTAACAAGTATACCCACACACATCCTTTGATTTTCCATTGACAATGGCT
The DNA here is from genome assembly GCA_034641835.2 of Pinus albicaulis. Lineage (NCBI taxonomy): Eukaryota > Viridiplantae > Streptophyta > Pinopsida > Pinales > Pinaceae > Pinus > Pinus albicaulis. Next base: position 632,008,712 of record CM076575.1, read on the forward strand.
CTCTAAGTTAGGGGCCTTACATTATATTTCACTTAAAGTCATTGACATCCTCGTCAACATGGCTCCACTTGTCAACTCGATAAAAGGGGCGTCAGTGGTGAAGAGAGATGTTCACAATAGCCACAGTCGCTTTGATACCATTTGTCATGCTACAAGATTTTTTGTTTCGCTTGAGCATCCCATATTGCTCAAGAAATCTATTTGATGCAAAACATTGATGTGACCTCATGAGTTGGGCATAACCAACAACCCCTTCATATCACCCAATATATGCCTCACAGTCATGCCCTGACTAAAACCAGGTCTGGCATGTTTTCAACTGTGTGGGCTATTGGAATGTTTGTTTCACCATAGGTAGTGCTACACCATTGCCACCCAACCGTAGACAACTTGTTGTCACCTCCCTCGAGCAAGCATAGAGTCGAATAACTGACTATCCAATGTTCGACCGCACTTGAAGTCCATCCAATCCCCCATGTGATAGACGCCAAGGATCTTGTTCCTACACTTAAGGAAACCTCAAATCCTTGATTGTACTACCATTGCTATCAACTTACCTAACTCAATGTGCATGATCACTACAATTTCAAATCACGATGTCCCCAATACTCATGATATGACCCTCATTGGTTGCTTATCTTATCTTACTCAACGATACATGCCCCTTTGTTACACCCCTAGAGACTTCTGACGATTTAAGGCACACATTGATCTCTAGTCATGTGACACTAGCGTGTTTCTCATCAATGGCCTGACCCCCTTGGTGATACTTCACCTGGACTATGCCTCACAATTCAACACTTGGTTATTACGTCTTAGTTAAGTTCTTAGCGGAATATCAAATTTATCCTAAAACCAAGTGTGTCATTATCCACATCAACATCATCATCATTAATTTATAATAACATGTAAAACTTCATTATTTCATAAGCATGAGCATTCCACAACCATCAAATGAACCATGTAGAAACACCAAATTTAAAATTGGAATGACCTGTGGACTTATCCCCATAATAGTCTTTTATAAATGAAACTTCTTTTACAAAAGGAGGCTCAGGTCGAGTCTCCACCTTACCACCTGGACATACACCAAAAAAACAATACAAAACAACTCACTTGGGTCAAAACTACTAATCCACCCTTGTCATAAATAACTCAATTTGATTAAACCAAGCAACCCACCAATTTGTTCCTCCAATCGATTTGGTTAGAAGGACGCATGTCCCTCCTTCTCACGTGGTTCCCTTTGCTCACCTTGTATTACATTTATGATGTTTGGTTGTGCTTGGTTTGATTCCCTCTTCACTCCATGCCTTTGGTTTTTATATATAAGTTGCATGGCATCCAAGGGTCGCATCCCTTGGGGTAATGCACCCATTTATATTCAAGCTGACCCTTTGCGACTCATTCCACATGTCACATGACTTGTGTCGACTCGTTTTCACGTTCAATTGAACCTCGTCTTCGGTTAGATTGATTCCCCGGTCATTCCACCAGCATCCATGGAATCATCTCTACTTGCATGGTGCCATAATCCCACTTGTCTTGGGCATGTGTGATTTGTTGCACCCAAATGGCCTAGTAGAGTTGCCTTGATTGGACATTTGCATCTGCCATCGTAGTTAATTGCGACACTCGATTTTCATGTACATCCAATATGCATGGAAACACCAAAATATCACAACTAACGTTACATTTTTTGCAATATCCATGTCATTGCATTCACACACATTTTGTTAAGTGTGCGCTCAACTAAAGTACCTTACACGCTTGGATCTCCTAGTGTTCTCCCTCTTGCTCACACCGTAGTACACCAACCTCACCCCCTCATGCTACACCATGAGTCAACTACCAAGGCTACCAAGGTACAAGCTTGCCATGCAACTTACCAAGCATGGTTACGCTTGCCCTCCACTTAGCTAATTTCAATTGCCCTCTAAATCAAACACGTTACACTTTCTCTTCTACGCCATGACATTACACTTATTAATTTGAAATTAAATTGTTTAAATGATACAATACCACTATATATATATATATATTAAATTAATAATATAAAATATTGATAAGTGATTAATATTTTTCAATATATAAAAATGAATAGGTCTACCTATGTGGCAATGGAAATGTTTAAAAATAAGCGCTCAAAATTTGAGGGTGTCTTCAAGAACCCAAACGAAATTGCAAGGAGATAGGAAGGTTGGACTATTTTTTTTTGGCAACGGAAATGTTTAAAAAGAAGTGCTCAAAATTTCAGGGTATCTGCAAGAACCCCAAAGAAATTGCAAGGGGATAGGAAGGTTTGACTATTTTTTTGGCGTAGTCTAATTTATAGATGAATAGTTTTTTCCACTGGAATTTGCCAAAATGTGGCAATACAATTTTGAGAATTTTTTGTTATTTAAAATACATTTTTGAATGTATAAATGGATTAAACATCGTGAAAAATCCCTGGAGTCCTAGAATTATGCAAATTAAACAATTTAAACTCAAAATTTTAAAATTTTAAAAAACTATGTAGGATTTTGATTAAAATTAACCAGAAAAATAGTTGTGAAAAAATACCTCGGAATTGACTTCAACTGAAATTTAAGTTGGGATGGTTGTAGAAAGAAAATAACTTTAGGGGGTTGGAAAGCATTTTATGCTCTTCAAAATAGGTGTAGAGAGGTAGAACTGTGGGATTGGAAAACCACTCTAACTCTTTTTGGGCTTCTAGTGATTCTGGTGATTCTCTACGATTGTGAACTGTGGGCTAGCAGCACAACCGAGATGCAATGGAAACAAATTGAGAAAATTCAAAAGCGTTTGATTACAAACAAATTCAAAATTAAATGTGCAGTTCCTTATGCTATCCTGTTAAGTGAAACAGGGGTTGCTCCTATTGAAGCAATTGCTATGGTGCGAGTCATAAGGTATCTAAAAAAAATTGAGCAAATGGAAGAGGTTAGACGACCCAAGGTTGTGTTTAGTGACATGTTGTGCAAAAGAAAGAAGTCTTGGATGTGGCAAAATAACAAATGGTTTAGTAAATGGGGTATTTGCTTGAGCATGTGTCCTACAAACAGTAAAGAGATAACAACTTTTGTTATGGATAAGTTCCACAAACGTACTTGGGAGAAAGAGCTAGGGAGAAAGAAGAAGTACTACATTGAAGAGTTTAACCCCACACATAACCATCAACAAAAGACGTACATAGGGACTAATATTTCTTGGAGATCTAAAATTCTTATTGCTCAATTAAGGACTAATTATCATCAACTCCGTTGTGAAACAGGGCCACTGGAAAAGGCCAAAAGAAATGTGGGAGGAAAGAGTGTATTTTTTGCTCCTCCGAAAAAGTGGAAACATAAAAACATTTCATTTAAAAATGCGAGACTTTCAAAGATCGCAGGGAAAATTATGCAGGTATTCTGGCAGCTAGTTCTTGGGATAATCTATTCAGCGAAGAGTTTGTCGATAAGCTGGGAGCGGTTATTGTAAAACTTCACAAGAAAAGAACCAAATACAAGAAGCAGAGGGAAAAACACTCTGTTCCATAGACTATTTTTAGCTTCAGGACATCGTACTTTCTTTGTTAATAACAATTAATATTTTTACATATATAAAAATGAATAAGTCAATATAATTAATATTTTTACATATATAAAAATGAATAAGTCCACGTTTGTGTGTGGCCTGTGTGGAAGGGAAAATGTATAAAATTAATGGCCCCACGATTTCACGGCACATTGAAGAACCCTAAGGAAATTACGCGGAGATAGGAAGGTTTCTCCACTAAAAAGTAAAAGCTCGTAGAGAATCTATACCTATAAATTCATCACTATTTCTTGTCCCCTGCCACTACATAGATCCTGAACAAATTAAATTCCACCACATCCAGGTCCTAAACCTAAAACCCTATATGCTCTCCTTATAATACTGCACATGCATTGTTGTTGGCATCTCACTTAACTGAGCAGTGAGGCCGTTTTGGGTTTGTTTTCTCTTAGAGAAAGTCTTTTTGGCTCAACAAGGAAATAAATTTCAAGTCAAGGTAGGAAGCAGAGAAGCAGCAGGAGCCATGGCAGCAGTTGCTTTGGACCAAGATACCTCAAGCAAAGTTCTCCGCCAGGTACCCAGTGTCATCTTCATTTAAGCAGTAATCATTTTTCCTCATTTGATTGGATGAAATTTAATTTGTGTTTTATTGGGCCCGCATGCAGGTTGAATTTTATTTCAGCGATAGCAATCTTCCACGGGATAAGTTTCTGAAGAAATCCATTCAGGAAAGCCAGGACGAAAGTATCTTTTCTCCATTTTTAGATTTACTGTATGTGTATTATTAGTTTCTATTGTGCAAGTATGGAATTTCCTTGACAGTACATGATAACAGTGGTTAGCCTGGCTCTAATATGCTCCTTTCAACGAATGAGAAACCATCTTGGGCTGAAGGAAGTAGGGCCCGAGAATGTACCAGAAGAAACTGCTGCTGCTGTTAGCGAAGTCATTCGGAATTCGTCTTCTACCCTCAGGGTCTCCGAAGATGGTGGGTGTTATTTCTACATTTTCCACAATAGGTTTCGAATTTGTATATTTTTTTGTGTAATTTGTATGGTTCCAGTCTGAAAAATTGAAGTAACAAGTGCTACGTTCATAATAATTTTCACATAAAGCTACCCACACCGTAATACAGTGCACTGCCATTCCAGAATAGTGGATGTGGGTTAGAGTGTTATAGAACGTTGCCTCTCTGAGTTTTGATCTATAAAGCTTTTGTTGGCAAAAACAATATTTCCAGACTCCCCTAATTGCACTTGGACTTGCCAGTTAAAACCAGTCAGGTTTATTTGTGAGTCTGATTATGCTGGACTCCGCTCAGGTTCAGTTGGATCGTGAACGTCTTGGACTGGCTGAACTGGTTCAGGCCAGACCTTCAGACCTTTCCTATGAAAAATTGACTGAACAATCCTCAGTTGATTCGAATAAAAAAATTACTTCAGAACACTGTTTATGACTTTGAAGCAGGTTTTGATGTATCTTTCCCTTTGATATGTTGCATGTTTCTGAACCTTCTTCCAAAACTTTCCATCTTTTTATCAACACGCTGAGCTTTTCTGAAGCTCTCCCAAATCTCTAAAACATTTTCGAATCTGGGGACTATGCATATGACTGATACACTAAATTATACTCATCTCCTTCGTTTTTCTGACCTCAATACACACCAGACCTGTTTTGTAGTATTTCTCTCATCTATGTACTTTGAGACGAATTAATATTGAAAATTGACATGATATAGAAATTGTAAACTTTCATATATATATATATATATATGGGCTTTCATAACTTGATTTGTTTTAATATTTAAGTGCATTGTGGTTGTTCTGTTTTTGTAACTAGAGGAGTTTAGATGTTAAATATAGATTGTATGTAGTCTAGAACAGCTAAATAAGTTGCATTTGGTGATGTTGTGTGATTAATATTTTATTCAACAGGGAAGAGGGTTGGGCGTGTTAACAAATTGTCAAAGCCCGAGGAAGTTCTAGAACAAGTAGATTCGAGAACTATTGCTGCAGCTCCTTTATCCTATGACGTGAAACTTGAAGATGTTGAACGTTTTTTCAACCAACATGGAAAGGTATTTGTCCATCTACATTGAACTTGATTACTAAGTAATAGTATTAATCTAAAGCCTCTGCAATCGTTTACTAGGATACATAAGTTGAACATATAGTACATTGAGACTCGAGCTACCATGGGCAGATGAGGCCTTGTTGCTATAAATATCTAACCACGGCTTTAAAGTTCTTTTGAGTTTGGAAAATGTGTGTAAGTGGATAGGATTTGGACTTCTGTTAGGTGGTAAGTGGACAGGAATTGGACTTGTGCTAGGGGTTGTGTAAGTGGATAGGATTTGGACTTCTGTTAGGTGGTAAGTGGACAGGAATTGGACTTGTGCTAGGGGTTGTGTAAGTTTACCCACTGTAATGTAGAAGGCCTGGTTTCTTGTTAGTGGGCAAAGTGATGAGAGTTGTGGTTGTGGGTGCAGCAAATTCTCAAAATTTTATGTATGAGGGATCCGTGAAATTAGGGTTTTTAAAAAGCTATAGATAAAGTAGTAAAACATATATGAATTTAGATATTATTTTAGATTATAATGGCAGAAGAAAAAATTGTTAATAGATGAATAAATTGATCACTAGAAATGATGTAATTGCCATCAAGAAGCATCTTTTAGGGCCTTTGAGAATTTGAAGGTAATTCTATGCAATGTCAATACTTACAATTCAATGGGAAAAGTTTTCGGTTTTAGACTTGATAAAATTGAACATGGTTTTGCCTATGGTTTAAAGTTTAACTTCACTGCCAAATAACTCTATGTCTGCAGGTTAATAGTGTGCGTCTGCCGCGCCATGTTGCAGGAAACAAGGCCCTCTGTGGTTCTGCTCTTATTGAGTTCTCGTCAGAGGAAGAGGCCAATGCTGTTTCTAAATTGAATTTGGTCTATGATGGCGCAGATTTGGAGATGAAGCCAAAGTAAGAATGCAACCTATCTTCGAGGAGAAAATTCCTGCTTTTATTGTTTCTTTTAATTGCACTGCAGTATTAGTATATGTGCAGAGGATTGCACTTGTACTCATTTCCCACTAGTTTCCAAATAATTTAGTTTCCACAAGATTCTCTACAGGCTGCTTGTTGTTCATCTTTGAAGCACTGCTCAGTTCTCTGTATGCATTTGTTCTTGAAATACCTTTATGTTAATGGTCCAGAGGTTTTCGGTATTACTTACTTCCAACTACTTTCCAAATAATTGAGTTTCCACAAAATTCTCTCCAGGCTGTTTATTTCATCTTTCATGCACAGTCCAGTTTTTTATATGCACATGTTTCTTGAAATGATCATCAGCCTCGGCATTGCAACTTTCAGAGTCAGTCTAGTCTGGATCTGACTTGTCTGAATCGAACTCAGAACTAGAATCTGCAGAAGTGGGCCATCATGAGCTATCGATATGTCCGTCTCCCGTCTCCCCTCAAATTTGGGTCCCTGCCACTTGACAAGTGCCATATTGGTGTTAGTGCCAATAGAACGAAGAATTGTCCTGAGGTCTGATCACAGTTCGTACGGTTGAGATCCCCTTGTAGTGCAGTGGATGGTGGTTTGAAGTGCAGCCTGATAGGCCGTCGCCAGGATACTACCGATAGTGGAAGGTAGCGTCGTGGCTAGGGGTGAAGTATTGATAGAGATATGGTTAGGGTTGGGTAGATAGGCAGCTTTGCTTGTATGAGTTGCAAGCTTGGATGAGTTCTTCCGATTCCTCGGATCCTTGGTTTCGTTTGCGTTGAGCAATAATCGCTTTTTCTGTACTCCAATGTTGGTTCTAAAGAGGAATAACCTTTGGAACCTTTGGCTGCTGGGTCTATTTATTAATCCTTTTGATTATTCAAGTAATTCAATCAATTGGTTTTATTTGGTTAAAATAATATCTTTGACAGGATCCAGGCTTGAGAGTACTACCATGTTTGTTAATTGTGCAATAAACCTCAGCATTAATCTCCCTAAGTTCTTTCGAAAGTGGTTCTTTTGCATCTGGTGAAGTAACATTTATTGGTTTTTTGAAATCCTTATTGTGTTGCTTTTGTGTGGGTCATACTCTTGTAACTTCATTGACTAGCTGTAGGTCCTTGGCTCGAGAACATCAGTACAGTAGTTGTTTCTGCAAAATACCTTAGCATTAATCCCCCAAATTCTTTTGAAAGTGGTCCTCTTGTAGCTGATCAAGGAACATTTAATGAATCATTGGTCTTAAGAAAACCTGCGTGCTTTTCTTTTGCACGGGTCAGAATCTTGCACCTTTATTGACTTGCTGTAGGTCCTTAAGGGATATTATAAGAGTTCCATGTAATAGAAGAGAAAATTAAATCATTGTTACATTTTAAGAATAATTTAAAGTGGCAAGTGAGATTGGTAAGTATGCTATGATAAAGGACAATATAAGTGTTTAGCATAACCGGAACGTTTATATCTAAGTTGATGAACTCAAGATCTAATGTTAGTAGGCTTAAAAAACATTATATCATTGGTTTGAGGAAGTCACCTGTAGGCTCTAGAGTTTTCTATTCTCAGAATATTTTAAAATATTTTGGATCTTGTTCATCTTTTCAATTCAATTATTTGCAATATCCATTGCCATGGCAATGTTTCAGGAAGGATTTTGATACTGAACGGAGAGCTTTGCTAGAAGAAATCAACAATGGCTCTACTGGGCATAAACATGATAAAAATGTTTCCACAGGAGACCAATGGCACAATGACAGTTGGTAAGTAGTTGTAAAAGATCTATTTGCATTCTAGTTGTAAAAGAAATCTATTTGCATTCCAATAAGTGGCTATAGTGGTTTTTTTCCATTTTCTCATGGTTTTATGCTTTCAGGGGAGATTCAGTTTCGGAGGATAACAGCTATCCAAAAGGTTTAATTATTGCTTTCACTTTAAAGAAACAATCTGAAGCCTCTGTGGAGGAAAATGTCTCAAAAGAGTCTGCTGAGGCAAATTCAGGAGATGCACTAGATGGGCATAAATCTGAAGAGGCAACAAACGCTGAGAGTTCCTGTGAAGTAGCAAATGAAAGCAAGTCGGGAGAGGCACAAAAAGAGGAGATCAAAATGACTCGCGAGGACATCAAACTGGTATTTCAGAAACATGGTACAGTGAAGGTATGTATATGATTAAATTGTGTTGGTATAGAATGATCTGTTTCCGCTTTTACAATGCATTATTTTTCTTTCCATTTCTTTTCTTTTGACTATTGCTTTATGGCAACTTTGGTTATATAAATATGGCAAGATTGCATAATTTATTTTGAATATTTTACTTTGTAATAAAGCTTGAAACTACACATTGCCTAGATTTTGGTTAGATCCTTAAAATAAGCAGTTTTTTTGTTTCCAAGAAATGATTATTGGCATATATTGGCTGCATCAATGTGACATGTTCTTGGGAGGATGTGGCTGCATTGTTAACTGATCCTTTTCAATTCTTGACAACTGTCTCTGTTGCTGTTGCCTTTTTTAATAAATCAGGTTTACTGGCTTAGGGTTGTTCTTGTTCTGACCTTACTGGGAATGGATGGATATATTATTTGGGGAAGAGTGGAAATGCAAATATGTGAGCTTCTCTTTGTCAACTTGAATATAAATTTGAATGGAAACTGAATACCTGAGCTGGGAAGGAGCCCATTCCTGCCCTCGTGGTAACTCACGACTGTCATCAGGAGGGTATTTAGGCTACTAACTGCATGTTTTTGAAAGTTATTTTCTTTTGTCTGGGGGACTAGCTTTTCCAGATGATTGATTGCTTGACTGTTTGTTTAATTTGTATTTGAAAATTTGAACAGCCAGATTGTCCTAGAATTTTTTTGGCTTCAATGTTAAATTATGTCTAATTTACAGAGCGACTTTTCTTGTGAACTATTATTTGTTAGTTGCCAAGCCAGGATTGGGGATTGTCATTTTCTATTAAAGAAATGAATTCCCAGCAATTTGCTTATATCAAGCAATTCCAGCCTGTATCCAATTGACATGTACATATTTCCTATAGATATCGTCTTGGATGATTTTGTTCATCTTTTGTTTGGTTTGGAAGAGATGGATGGGTGAAGATAGTGAATATTTGAATAGAGGAAGTTGGTCCATCATAATACTAATTGAAGCAAGGAGATCAAGCTGAAGGAGTAGTTGTTGCAATGGACTCTGATGAGCAACAGGCCAAGTATGGATACTGGTCAGGCCAAGTATGGATACTAAAGTGAGGTGTTGTGAATAGTACCCCTAGATAAGTGTATGAGTTGGTGATCTCGATCTCCTCTCCTTTGAGAAAGAAATGGTGATCAGGGAGGATTTTCTTCAACACGTTGAAGATGATGACTTGTTTTTACCTAGGTTGACTGTCAACTGATGAAGATCACAGAAAAGGGCCAGGGCATCCAGCTGTCTTTGCAATTTGTATGGGGATGAGACTAGAAGGGCCACATCATCTGCAAACATCAAAATATAAATCAAGACATGGTGTAGAAGGCAACCATTGCCATCTTGGATGTGCTCATGCAAGGACCTCCAACTTGTCAATATATATCCAAAGAGTGTAGGGGACAAGGGGGTACCTTGTTTTACCCCAATGATACTTAGGATAAAATCTGATAGACCATGTGTTGGTGCATAGATGACCAAGGATTGACTCATATAAAATGCATAATGGCTGACAAAAGGGTTTCTGAGATGCCAATATCTCTGAGTATGTGGAATAAGGCCTCTATGGGGACAGAGTCAAAATTGTTTTTGAAAGTCTACGAAACAACAGTAAACTTTCCAGGAGCAATGTTGGGCTTCCTCAATTATGGCCTGGAGTGTAACGATGTGATGAATAGTCTGGTGCTCAGGTTGGAATCCAGCCTTTCCTCTAGCTCTATGTTGCCTCTGCTCAACCTCCCTAGAGAGTGTGCAGGTGGAGGGATGCAGCATAGAGCCTCAAGAAGCAAATGACCACAAATAGGTCCAATGGACTGCAAGGTACATCAGAAACAGTATGTAGTGGGAGCATGAGTGCAGATCCTATAAAAGGCATATCTAACTTCTGAGCTCAAAGACCTAGGGGGTCAAATTCTTAATCTAAGATATAAAATGTTACAAAGCTGAGAGTCCCAGAGAAGGGTCCCTCTCAAGATCTTGAGAATCAGGAGAAATATCTTGATTGAAGGTTGCCTGCAGAAAGTGATCAATGTTTGGAGGAGCTATCAACTACTAATTAGGGAGGACTAGGAGAAATTGCTGGCCACTGAAACTGTATTGCCAGTGGGTGAATGTCTCCTACCATATGAAGCTAAAGTGAAGAATCCCCTGATGGAGGACTTTGGATAAATTGGAAGATATGAAATTTTGGAAGATCTGATCTTGTTCATATAGGTTGCTCTTTGCAGAAGCCCTGGATTAGTGGGTAGGAGGGTGTCTTATGTGATTGTAAAAAGGGCCTGGATAGAGACACTATTGCAACGGTCTCATGGGTGGATGTCAGGGGTCTCCTCGAGATCTTATGAATCTGCATACTGAGGTGGCACTGCTCTCTGCCTGTAACTTATTGCTTCTGTGTGTGAGCACTACAAAGCAGGGAGGTGATCATCCTGTTGTGTGGGTTGATGGGAGTTATTCTAAGGCTCCTCCATTTGAGTTTGTTGTGGGTGGCAAAGCTGACAAGTCGAATTGTGCCCTGACTGGATGAATTTGCAACATCAAAGCTTCTTTATTTAGCATAACAGAAAGTCTATTGTTTCAAGTTGATCCAGATTTTATGCAGGGACACAACAAAATACAGATATAACCATAAAGACAGAGATGTAGCAGAAATAATGCTTCGTTTTATTAATAAAAGAATCACTGCAATAAGCTTACAAACATAATGGAAACAAGCTAGGGCGCTGGTAGCGTATCTTTGAGAAGAGATGTGGCGTACACAGGCCTATGAATTGTGTTACATTGAGGCTCGATGGCCTATTACATACATAATGGAAATAGATGAGCTAGGGTACTGGCTGCGTATCCCTGAGAAGAGACGTGTCGGCTATCAGCCCCTAAACTGTGTTACAATGAGGCTCGAAGGCCTATTTATTGTTGAGAAACAATGTAAAACCTGAAACGTCCAAAAACCTAACCCTAGGAGATGAAGCGCCAAAACTGTGGGCCCCATTTGGGTAAATTGGTGTTTCAACTTTCTGGGGACGTCACTTTCGCATCCGATCTCCGTTTGACGCGCTCAATAGCTTGTTAGAAAGATTTGTCCGAGGACTACAACTTTTGGTGTGAGCAACATGGGTCCATGGACTGATGTTGCTCTCGATTTTCCCAAAAAACATCATTTTAGGGCCTCAAAACGACTTCGAAAGTTCAGGACCCGAAAAAATGCTAAAAATAGTAAGTTGTGCAGAAACTTAAAAACGGAAAGAACTGATGGCGGGGGTTTAGTTGGAATAGGTGGGTGGCCACCAATATCCACTTGGATCATTAATGCCCCAAAATGGCTCCGGGCGTGCAAGACCCGAAAATCTGCTAAAAATAGTAAGCTGTTGGAAGTGAAAAGCTGCAAGAATTGATGTTGTGGGTCCAAATGCATCATTCCTCCCTCCTTAGGAAGTAATGGTCTCCATTGTGTTAAGTTCCTCCACTAGGGGGGGGGGGAAATTCTGCTGAACTTGGTATTGGATTTGTCCAGGATGTCGCGGATGTCGCGGACGTGCTGGATGTAGATGTGCCGCCGGTGGGCAGCCGTTGAAGGATCTGGGAAAACTTATCCATCATCGTGTTGCTTTGTTTCTCAAGGGCCTCCTCGAACAAGATTTTGATAGGATCTTCTCCTCCCTTGTCTTTCTTTCCTTCCACCATGGGGGGTCGTCGGGGTTTGCAACGCTGATCTTGGAAGGGTGCAACCGGATCGAGACCGAAATCCTTATACCTTGACCGCGTTGGGGACATGCAAAGAAAAATAGAGAAAGAACAGACTTGCTCTGATACCACTGATCTGGATTTTATGCAGGAACACAACTGAATACAGATATAACCATAAACATAGAGATGCATGAAAATAATGCTTCATTTTATTAATAAAAAATGATTGCAATAATCTTACAAACATAATGGAAACAAGCTAGGGCGCTGGTAGCATATCTCTGAGAAGAGATGTGGCGTACGCAGGCCTCTGAACTGTGTTACATTGAGGCTCGAAGGCCTATTATAGACATAATGGAAATATATGAGCTAGGGTACTGGTAGCGTATCCCTGAGAAGAGATGTGTCGGCTACCAACCCCTGAACTGTGTTACAATGAGGCTTGAAGGCCTATTTATTGTTGAGAAACAATGTAAAACATGAAACGTCCAAAAACCTAACCCTAGGAGATGAAGCGCCAAAACTGTGGGCCCTATTTGGGTAAATTGGTGTTTCAACTTCTCGGGGACGTAACTTTGGCATTCGATCTTTGTTTGATGTGGCGCTCAATAGCTCGTTAGAAAGATTTGTCCGAGGACTACAACTTTTGGGACCCATGTTGCTCTCGGTTTTCCCAAAAAACGTTGTTTAGGGAAACGACTTCGGAAGTTCAGGACCCGAAAAACTGCTAAAAATAGTAAGTTGTGTTGAAACTTAAAAACGGAAAGAACTGATGGCGAGGTTTCAAATGGAATCGGTGGGTGGCCACCAATATCCACCTGGATCATTAATGCCCCAAAATGGCTCCGGGCGTGCAGGACTCGAAAACCTGCTAAAAATAGTAAGCTGCTGGAAGTGAAAAGCTGCAAGAATTGATGTTGCGGGTCCAAATGGAATAGGTGGGTGTCCACCGATATCCACCTGGATCATTCCTCCCTCCTTAGAAAGCAATGGTCTCCATTGCGTTAAGTTCCTCAACGAGGGCGCGGCGGGGGTTGGGGGGGGGGGGCAGGGGAATTCTGTTGAACTTGGTATTGGATTTGTCCAGGATGTCGCGGACTTGTTGGCAGACGTACTGGATGTAGATGTGCCGCTGATGGGTAACCGTTGAAGGATCTGGGAAAAGTTATCCATCATTGTGTTCCTCTATTTCTCGAGGGCCTCCTCAAACAAGATTTTGATAGGATGTTCTGCTCCCTTGTCTTTCTTTCCTTCCGCCATGGGGGGTTGTCGGGGTTTGCGAGGCTGATCTTGGAAGGGTGCAACCGGATCGAGACCGAAATCCTTATACCCTGACTGTGTTGGGGACATGCAAAGAAAAACAAAGAAAGAGCAGACCCGCTCTGATACCACTGATCTGGATTTTATGCAGGAACGCAACAGAATACAGATATAACCATAAACACAGAGATGCAGCGGAAATAATGCTTCATTTTATTAATAAAAGAATGACTGCAATAAGCTTACAAACATAATGGAAACAAGCTTAGGGTGCTGGTAGCGTATCTCTGAGAGGAGATGTGGTGTACGCAGGCCTCTGAACTGTGTTACATTGAGGCTCGAAGGCCTATTACAGACATAATGGAAATAAATGAGCTAGGGTACTGGCAGCGTATCCCTGAGAAGAGATGTGTTAGCTACTAGCCCCTGAACTGTGTTACAATGAGGCTCGAAGGCCTATTTATTGTTGAGAAACAATGTAAAACCCAAAACGTCCAAAAACCTAACCCTAGGAGATGAAGCGCCAAAATCGTGGGCCTTGTTTGGGTAAATTGGTGTTTCAACTTCCTGGGGACGTAACGTTGGCATCCGATCTCCGTTTGACGCACTCAATAGCTTGTTAGAAAGATCTGTCCGAGGACTACAACTTTTGGTGTGAGCAACATCAGTACATGGAATCATGTTGCTCACGATTTTCCCAAAAAACTCGTTGAGGGCTTCAAAACGGCTCCGAAAGTTCAGGACCCGAAAAATTGCTAAAAATAGTAAGTTGAGATGAAACTTAAAAATGGAAAGAACTGATGGTGGGGGTTCAAATGGAATAGGTGGGTGGCCACCAATATCCACCTGGATCATTAATGCCCCAAAATGGCTCCGGGCGTGCAGGACCTGAAAACCTGCTAAAAATAGTAAGCTGCTGGAAGTGAAAAGTTGCAAAAATTGATGTTGCAGGTGCAAATGGAATAGGTGGGTGGCCACCGATATCCACCTGGGTCGTTCCTCCCTCCTTAGAAAGCAATGGTCTCCATTGCGTTAAGTTTCTCAAGGGGGGGGGGGGGATTTTGTTGAACTTGGTATTGGATTTGTCCAGGATGTCGCGGACTTGTTGGCAGATGTACTGGATGTAGATGTGCCATCGATGGGCAACCGTTGAAGGATTTGGGAAAAGTTATCCATCATCGCTTTTCTCTGTTTCTCGAGGGCCTCCTCAAACAAGATTTTGATAGGATCTTTTGCTCCCTTGTCTTTCTTTCCTTCCGCCATGGGGGGTCGTCTGGGTTTGCGAGGCTGATCTTGGAAGGGTGCAACCGGATCGAGACCGAAATCCTTATACCCTGATTGCGTTGGGGACATGCAAAGAAAAACAGAGAAAGAGCAGACCCGCTCTGATACCACTGATCCGGATTTTATGCAGGAACGCAACAGAATACAGATATAACCATGAACACAGAGATGCAGCGGAAATAATGCTTCATTTTATTAATAAAAGAATGACTGCAATAAGCTTACAAACATAATGGAAACAAGCTAGGGTGCTGGTAGCGTATCTCTGAGAAGAGATGTGGTGTACGTAGGCCTCTGAACTGTGTTACATTGAGGCTCGAAGGCCTATTACAGACATAATGGAAATAGATGAGCTAGGGTACTGGTAGCGTATCCCTGAGAAGAGATGTGTCAGCTACTAGCCCTGAACTGTGTTACAATGAGGCTCAAAGGCCTATTTATTGTTGAGAAACAATGTAAAACCCGAAACGTCCAAAAACCTAACCCTAGGAGATGAAGCGCCAAAACCGTGGGCCTTGTTTGGATAAATTGGTGTTTCAACTTCTCGCGGACGTAACGTTGGCATCTAATCTCTGTTTGACGCGCTCATTAGCTCGTTAGAAAGATCTGTCCGAGGACTACAACTTTTGGTGTGAGCAACATCAGTCCATGGAACCATGTTGCTCCTGGGTTTCCCAAAAAACATCGTTGAGGGCTTCAAAACGGCTCTGGAAGTTCAGGACCCGAAAAATTGCTAAAAATAGTAAGTTGTGATGAAACTTAAAAACGGAAAGAACTGATGGCGGGGGTTCAAATGGAATAGGTGGGTGGCCACCAATATCCACCTGGATCATTAATGCCCCAAAATGGCTTCGGGCGTGCAGGACTCGAAAACCTGCTAAAAATAGTAAGCTGCTGGAAGTGAAAAGCTGCAAGAATTGATGTTGCGGGTCCAAATGGAATAGGTGGGTGGCCACCGATATCCACCTGGATCACAAGTGATACTATTGTTGAGGTCATATAAGGAAGCCTCTTTACACTGTCACTGAAAACATGCAAAAAACATGTGAAAATCCCTTGAATTTGATGAGGAATCATTGGAAAAGCTATATGCAAAAACCATTTTGAAAACCTTTGAATGCAAACTGTAGTTACTGCAAAACCATGTTCTGAAGATTATCTTAGAAAACCCTGAAATTGACAGGCTTCCTTCTTACTTTTGCACATAGTTAACAACTTGAAACAATGATGGTAACCTCTGTACAGTGCACACCTTTGTAGTGATATCTTTTGCTAATATTTGAAGTGTTTTCTTCTACTTCTAACAACCATATCTACAATGCATAACCTAGAAAATTCTCATATAACTTCATACACAGTGGTGCTCTCTCTAAAAAAAGTGTTAAATTCT